>BCLH01000854.1:107886-119371 GCA_001602315.1 Zoysia pacifica
GCTCCTCGTACAGCGTGGTCGCGCGCCTCCCCGCCGCCGCTGGTGGGGCGGCGAAGCAGCGGATGGTCCTGGTGGACCTGGAGGTGGAGGGCGGCCTGAAGAAGCCGATGGCACCGTTGGGCGCCGAGACTCGCAGAGGCGCAGAGATCATCAGAGGCGAAGGGGGCAAGAAGATGTGCCGATCTGTGAAGCCGGAAGGAGAGGAAGAAGAGGTGGGTGAGGCGTTGGCTTCCGCGGTCGCCGCGTTATTACTGTACTTATTGAAGCGGGAGATGGGGGAGATAGGTGCTGGCTTTCCGCTGTATTTTGCGATAAGAAGAGCGGTCTGAGGTGGATGCGTGTCAGCGTCGTCTTGGCCATGCCATGCCATCCGGGGGCGCGTCGCTGTCCCGCGCCCGCGGGATTTGGCCGCCCGCCAGGATGGCCGGGAGGTGACTCGGATTCTGGAAGCTTTGGCCGTTGGGCGCCGCACGCGGATTCGCGCGCGCACAACGATGCAGCCGGCTAGATACTGTCGGACGCCGGATGTTTGAGGCTGGCTTTGACGGTGACACCAGCCTGCTTGACAAAGCACCGGTGCATTTGGCGGTCGCCCAATTTTATGCAACGGCAAAACAATGATAGGAACCATCGCGCAAAAGTGATGCTGCTTCACCCGCCGACGGTGCCACCGGCGGCGACGGCGGCATGTGTACACACGCAGCACATGAGCAACGCAAAAGGTCTGATCACCGACACACGGCCGGGCCCAGGCACGGCGTAAGGCCCAGCAAGGATTAATCTATGGGCCAACCAGCGGATCAAGCGAACCGAACGTTCCATTAGAACGGACCACAATCTTGAGTAACTGCCCACGTGTCGCACTTGATTTTCCCAAAAGAAAAACCAAATGTACTCACGTGTATGCCAGAATCACAACCATACATGTAGCGACAAAAAAATAAAAATATCATTATTACAGCCTTAATTCACGAAGTACAGTGTATCACTCCATCATGCTTTGCTCATTAGGCCATACCAAGTATAATGTCAATTCTCTTAGAATTCAAAACTATAAAATGTGCGAAAAAACCTACCCCTTATGTCTAAACTCACATTAAGACATACTTGCCTTGTCCTCATTTCTCCTCTAGGAGAACTAACTACCATCATCTTATTCATCAAAGTAGCAAGCATACTGTGTTTGCTCATGAAAGTATGTGATATGAATGAATGAGTTGCTCCACAATCAAACAAAATGGTAGTAGGCAGTAGTAGGCTTTGAGTTGACAGAAAACATACCAATCACCACATCAGGCGCATTCTGAGCATCATCTAAGGCCACATGATTGACTCAGACCTGCACTGAATTCTGCTGAGCATCATCTAAGGCCACATGATTGATTCAGACCTGCACTGAATTCTGCTGAGTCTGACTTTGTTGTTTCTTCTTGGACACCGGTTGGAGAGATGTCCCATTTCACCACAAGAAAAACATGGACCGATGGTAGTGGTTCCCTTCATATTATTGTTCTGCTGCTGGTTTTGGGAATTCTGCACTGCAGGGTGGTTTGCCAGATAGTTCGGACGTGGCACTTGTTGCATCTGGCGCTGCTGCATCTGTGGGCGTTGCTGCATCTACTGGCGCTGCTGCTGAGTTTGCGGTGTGGGTGGCCTATAGTTTTGGTTTTGACTTATCTGCACATGGTAACTTATGGGACGATTTATAGGAGTATTGCCCGGTGGGTTAAAGTGGGGGCGACTGTTACTGCCGGAACATTGACCATGTCCAGACATCTTGCGCTTCCTAACTTCATTCATCTCATGCCTTTGCTTCTCCATAGTGAAAGCTTTATCAATCAGTTTCTGGAAGCTCAGATAGTAGTCAGAGGATAACGCATATTTAATTCCGATATTCAACCCCTCCAAAATACAGTCTTGCTTCTTGTCATCTGTATCAACATCATGCGGAGCATAGCGGGACATCTGAGTAAACTTGGTGAGGTACTCCCTTACAGTGATAGAGCTTGCTTCAAGCTAAGAAACTCCTTACACTTCAGCTTCATTTCTCCCTCAGGCACGTAGTGATTACGAAAACTGTTCCTGAACTCACCCCACGTAATCTCTCCTTGATTCCCATGAGCGGCAGTGTAAGCAGTCCACGAATCAGCTGCCATGCCAGTGAGTTGGTGTGAAGCAAACAAAACTCTTTCACGCACATCACATTGTGCAATATCCAGCTTGCTCTCAATTGTATGAAGCCAATCATCTGCATCCATTGGCTCAACTGCATGTGAGAACGTCGGTGGCTGTGTACTTAAAAATTCTCTTAGTCTTGATTGTGGCCTTGGCGCTTGTTGTGGCTGTGGTTGAGGTGCTTGCTGTAGGTTGGCCACAACTTGAGTCAAGTTCTGAAGCAGTTGATTTTGCGCTACCATCATCTGTTGCATAGGATTGACCGCGTTGTTCCTTGGGCCACGCCCGTTCCAGTTAGGCAACTGTCCCTCCAATCCTTGGGGCAAACCACGACCTCTTTCTCTACCGGCCATCTGATGAGAAGAGAGATAAAAAAATTGAGAAAAAAAATGTTGGATAGGTAACACAAATAGGTAGATACTACAGATTAAGATAACCCAACTATATGTATCAAAAGAACACAGATGAAGGAACTCAAACGATGGACTTTATTCATTACTAAAGGATGAGATTGGGGACAAGGTGCTAAAACATTCCACAATTCACATTTACTTCGTTTAGCATACAACTTATTTTCTCGGAGCTTTGACAACACCAACCTCAAATGGTTTTCATGCTCTTCTTCATTCTTTGAGAACACTAAAATATCATCAATAAATACCACCACGAACTTATTCAAGTACTCTATAAACACTATGTTCATTAGATACATAAATTAGGCGGAGGCATTTGTGAGTCCGAATGATGTAACTGTGTACTCATATAGACCATACCGAGTAACAAATACAGTCTTTGGAATATCTGACTCTCGTATCTTCAATTGATGATAACCGGATCTTAAATCAACAATTTTGGTGGTGCGGAATGAAACGAGACATAGCCGAGTACATAGCTATATGTGATACATGTCAACGAGTCAAAGCAGAACATCATAGACCAGCAAGGTTGCTCCAACCTCTCAAGATTCCAGAATGGAAATGGGAGGAGATAGGTATGAATTTCGTAGTGAGTTTGCCAAGAGCACAATCAGGATATTATTTAATATGGGTCATAGTAGATAGACTGATCAAAGTGGCTCATTTCATTCCAGTCAAAGAATCATATACTGGATCTCAGCTCGCTGAATTGTACTTTTCAAGAATAGTGTGTTATCATAGAGTTCAAAGAAAATCGTGTCAGATAGAGGTACTCAGTTCACCTCACGATTTTGGAAGAAATTACATGAATCGATGGGCGCGCAACTTAAATTTAGTTCAGCCTATCTTCCACAAACAGACGAATAGACAGAAAGAACTAATCAAATTTTAGAGGACATGCTGAGAGCGTGCGCATTGAAGAATGGAAAGAGTTGGGACAAAAATCTACCATACTTGGAGTTTTCTTACAACAATAGTTACCAAGCTAGTATTAAAATGTCACCATTTGAAGTATTATACAGTAGAAAATGTCAAACTCCATTGTTTTGAAATCAGACTGGAGAGAGTCGAGTATTTGGTCTCGAGATTATAAGAGATGCTGAAAGGAAGGTTGCAGAGATACAGAATAATTTAAAAACAGCCCAGTCAAGACAAAAAAGTTATGCAGATACCCGACGTCGAGAGTTGACTTTTGAAGTTTGGGATTTTGTATATCTCAAGGTGTCGCCTATCAGAGATCTTCGAAGATTCAAAGTAAAAGGCAAACTCTCTCCACGTTACATTGATCTGTTCAAGGTTTTAGAGAGAAGAGAAGTAGCATATCAAATAGAACTGCCAGCTCAATTATTAGATGTACACGATGTGTGTTTCATGTGTCTCAGCTAAAGAAGTGTTTACGAGTTCCAGAGGAGCAATTACCAATGGAAGAATTGAAACTACAACCTGATCTTTCATATCATGAGCATCCAATAAAAATTCTACAAACCTCAGAACCTGTCACCAGGAATAAAAGTATCAAGATGTGTAAGGTACAATGGAAGCGAAGCGACCTGGAAAAGAGAAGATGAGTTAAGAGAGATGTTTCCAAACCTTTTCGCCTAGGACTCCGAATCTCAGGCCGAGATTCACTTTAAAAGGGGTAAGTTTGTAACATACAAAAATTCCATTGTATAAAAATCCTACCAGACGTAATTATGAGACAAATAAAATTTTGATTAAGTCCATTGCATCATATATTGCGTGATTTCAAAAAGCAATTTTGGCCAAATTCGTTAGATTTCGCGGAGCATTTCTCAACCGTTTGAAATTTGACTTGAGGGAGTGCTTTGTGACGAATCCATTCACGTTCCCACCGGATTCCCTTGCCTTCAATCTCAAGCACGCGTCTCTTCCCTTTCCCGCGCCCCTCTCCCTTCTGAAACTCCTCCACCAAGCACTGAAAAACCGTCGGCCGAAGTCCACCTTCAATTCGCGAACTGGAAGGTCGTGGTTGCTGCAATCAAGCACTACGCATCCCCTACAAATCCCCCACGCCGGCGTACCCCTTACCCCCTCGCCATTTGAGCTTTTTCGTCAGCGGTAAGAAGAAATCGTTCTCTCTGCTGTCCCATTTTTCTCCTCGATTTTGCTCCTCTTTGAACCCTCTCTCACCATCACAGGACCCCGCCGGCATTACCTGGCTCATTCTCGGCGAAGAGCTGCTACCAGAACGCCTCACCGTCAAAGCCGAGCTTCTATCGTCGTCGTCGCCGTTGCACACCACTCTTCGACCACGCTGTGAGCATCCCCTTGATCCCCTCTTTCTTTTAAGACCATACGTTTGGACAACCGGAGCGCCTTCCCGGCCAACTCCGGCGAGATCCAGCCATGGAACCACCGTGAGAGCTTTCTTCTCCGGTGAGCTAGCAGGCCAAACGTTTCTGGACCATTGGATCTAAGTCTGTGGCCTAGATTAGAAGAGCTGGCCCCTCCCTGTTTATTTAAAGACCCAGCCGTTGGATCTTCCTTGGACGCTCCAGATTAGGTCATAGCTTGGACCTTTCAGTTCATTAAAAGAGCCATCCGATCTGAGTTGCACAGCTAGGATTAGGCCACGTCACCATATTTAATATGACCCACTAGATCTAACATCAACGCACCAGAATAATTGGCTTTGTATTCTATCCGGTAAATTGTTTAAAAACACTATTTTTGCATCAGCATGATGTCAGAAATAAATTTAAATAAAATAAATATATTTCCAGAAGATGCCTAAGTACAAATTAGTCCCTAAAATTTGATAAATTCTAAATAAAACTTTATCACGTGTAATTATTCATTTAATCTACTGTTTTAGCTGTTAAGTCACTGTTAATCCTAGATTTTTTTTAGAAGTGATCCTGGACTTAGTATATTATATTTTGCCCCGAAAATTTATGTTTAGATAAATTTTGGTAATTACATTTTAGCCCCTAATCGTACTGTTTTTATAAAATCACTACTAGAATCTTTCTGTTAAATATAAATAAGTTCCTAAACGCTTAAAACACTCATAACTTTTGATCCATAACTCCAATTTAAGTGATTCTTGCGCTCAAACAATCGTTGCGGCGTAGGATTTCTTTGCGTTATGCTAGTTGTACTGTTTCCTATGATTGTTTTGTTTCTTGTTGCTGGTTCGATGGTTCGACAGAAGATCTTGTTCAAGAGTCGTCTTTCAACTTTCAAGACCAAGACTTTTCGCTGTTCGACTCGCAAAGCTTTGCTGAAGGCAAGTGTCTTTGACCACATTGCTCCTTATTAGGATGACATAGGAATTTAAAGATTGCATGCTAATTTTAAATTAGAATTCTATGTAGGGTTTTATTAGATTTTTTCTTATTATTCCTTGAAAACCTGTTTGTGGGATATGAGTATGGGAGTAGTTGTTTAAATGCTTAGCCTTGCTATATTAGTCGGTTTTGGAAAAAACTTGTACAATTTAAAAATTGATTAACCATATTACTACAGCCTAATGATCTTCATGCTAAAGAAGCTAATAATTTAGTGAATAGAGAGTCTGAGCAGGATGGATGATTTAATATGATGCATTTGGTTGTTATTCGATGTTTATGGTGTGTGATAGTTCCTGTTCTAGATTCTAAAAACCGGTTCGTGGATCTTTTAACCGGGCTTTACAGCGCAACCACAAAGCTTAAATGATAGGCTTAACCGACTAATTGGTGATTTCCTAGCTTAGTATGCACCATGTGATGGTGTAGAGGTGCAAGAGGGGGCTTCTACGGCGGAGGTAAAATAGACTACATGAATGCCGTGGCGGTGAAACCTCAGCGAGTGCATACAGATTGGGCGACACCTTCTAAAGGCTTAGTAGTGATCTCCTGACTATACACCTAAGGAAGTGTATAGTGTATCAGCAGATACGGGCAGGATGGAGATTTTAGTGCACCTGGTAACAGAGAATGAAATCACGACTTGTGATGAAAAATATGTAAACTCTCGAGAGATAAAACTGTCATGACAGTCATGCTTATGGTCAAGAGCGGCCTGGACTGCTTCACGATTAATCTCACTTATTAGGATGGTTGGTTTTGTCTTGATAGTTGGGTAGGACTTCACGAGTTGGTAGCCAGGTGTTAATACCCTGGTGAGTGGTATGAAGTGGTTAGGTTTGATAGTTCACAATTAGTAAAATAGGATGCTTAGCAACTAAATAGTCTAGATGGTATTAGTGCATTAACAATAGTTAGCTTTTCTTGCTTGTGTCTCTCATGTCATCTATTTTCACACTTGCTGAGTACTTTATGTACTCACCGTGTTGCTTTTATACTTCTCTATACGCTACGCATAGTTACATCAGAAGATGGAGATGGAGGTGAAGCTATCTTCAATGGAGAAGACTTCGGCCCGGATGCGCTGTTCTAGGCTGACGATTCCCCGGACGATGCCTGTAGAGTTGGGAGATACCGCGCTTAAATAAATTGTTGCTGTAATTTTATTTTAGACCTATGAGTCATTACTACTTTTATGTACTTCATGAACCAAACCTGTAATAATAGTATTTTCACTTCTTGTCGTTATATGTACGGTTAATCTTGACATACATGTGAAGTACATTTGGTTTTTCCTTTGGGAAAATCAGGTGTGACACCATGAGAGCGGGCCATTATCAAGTGAGATCAATCGTTCTCTTCTGGAACAGAAGGTGGCCATTCATCAAGCACGAAAGATCAGGCTATCAGCTGCGATTGTGAACAAATCAATAAAAGAATGACTAATAAATATCTATATTATTGTTATTTTACATCTGTAAACAATCACAGACGAATCATTAGCGTCTATGGAATGCACAAATAATCTAAATTATCTACTGCCCATGAAATCCAGCACGGAAAGCCCATTGTACTGAAGAAAACATGGACACAAACTAGGGCTTTCCCTTTGCAACTTAATACTAGATATCACTGCTTTCTTTCATCAGTAGCAGATAGGAGTAGGTGCCACGTTGTTGCTTCTAATTCTTCTTCTTCCCATCAACGTTATGCTGCTTGTTCACAGAAGTGGAAACTTCAGCACTGCACATCGGGCATACCTGCATCAGAATCAAGGATATGTGTCATCTTCACGATAAATCACACTCGGTAGGGTAGTTTACAAGGTAAGTGGTGATGGTTATACCTTGTTTAACTGCAGCCAGTGGTTTATGCACTCCGAATGGTATGCATGTTTGCAAGGAAGTGCAACCAATGATTCACCTTCCTCAAACTCGACACGACAAATAACACATCTACAAATTAATTTGATGGATCAGGATATCATTCTGCATACAGATAAAATATTTTTCAGGGAATAAGCGGGGTTCTTACTGTTCCATGTTGTCATCTTGCTTTTCTTGTGCCTGGTATGTTACTGAAGGTAGCGAAGTGATAGTATCCGCAGATAGGCCTTTGCTTTCTGTACCAACAACTTCACCAAGCGCAATTAGCTCCTGATAACACCAGAACCATGGTTTTTCAGTAACGCATCTTGTTGAAGCTTCAAAAGAAGAAAAAGATGCATCTTGTTGAAACTTACCTCATAAGAATATTCGTCTGGGTCAACATCTTCCCAAGCATCCTAAATTTGAAACATCATGAACAACTAAACGTCAGATTGTAATTTCATTCCCAGGAGGCTTCTCAATGAATTTTGCAATAAAGGAAGGAATATGTACAAACAGAAAAATTGGCTCTGTTTTGCAATAGTGTAAGCAACCTTAAAAATTTGCTATGTAGTCAATGGAAGGGAATTCACCTGTGCATCCGCATCGTCTTCGTCATCCTCCTCACCTTCATCATCATCATCATCCTGTTCCATTGTTCGCCCTGGTAAACATAACAGCGGCAGTCCAGTAAATAAGCAAACGTTCCAAAAGGGGAAAAGAAACCCAAAGCCGACATAATTTTGAAATACGCGTTTGTGTTCACTCACAGTCACCGAATCCCGCGAGCGCCATGAGCCGTTCGGCGACGCCGCGCTCCTCAACTTCCTGCAGGGCGCGTGCGTACGCCTCATCGTCCCCGTACCGCGCGGGGTCCAGGTCCAGGTCGACCTCGGGCCCCTCGGCGTCGCCCACCTCCTCGTCCTCGTCGAGCGCGCGCCCCTCCCCTTCCTCCTCGTAATCGCTCGCATCCTCCTCCTCGCCGCCGTCTTCGTCGTCGTCGTAGTAGTCATAGCCGTCGCCGTGCCCGGTCAGCATCATGTACGCCCGCTCCTGCGCCGCAACACGCACGACGGATCAATCCCCATGGGTGCAGATCGCAAGCACCATCCATTGCAAGGATCAGTATACCCTGAGAGGTTGGTTTACCTGCTCCTGGAGGACGCGGGCGAGCGCGCGGTCGGCCTCCTCCTGGCTGAGGCTGGTGAACGGCCTCCTCCCCTCCGCCGCCGTTGAAGCGGCGGCGTCAGGAGAGGCCACGTGAGAAGGGTTCGGGCTGGGATTGCTGTTGGTGTTCGGATTATCAGCGGCGGCGCCGCCGCCGCCGCTCCCCTTGTTGCAGGTGCCGTCCATCGGTTGGGAAGAGCGAAGGCGGTGGCGTGGGCTAACGTTGGGAAAGCGAGCAGAGAAGCAACGCGGTGGGAGAGGCGGCCTGGCTGGGCGTGCGATTTTAAATAAGGGATCCGGTTGGAGATGGGCTAGGCTAACGGCACACGGCTCCGACTCCGACTGGTGACGCTGGGCTGGGAGGCCCGTTGCGTCAGTTACTGATTGTTTGATGTTTTTTTTTAATGATTTAGAACTCGTTTTGCAGTTATTTCGATAATTTAACATATCTGTGTGAATGACACATTGTAATACATTGTACTATCTGAGTGTATAGCAGTAAGTCAGTGTGTCAAATTATCGAAATCGCACGAAACAAGCTCTAAATTGTCAAATGCCTCCCCGTTTGACCTGGTTCGAGAATTTTCTTTGAACGGACTAATTTTTCTCTCAGAAAATCACATGTGTGCTTTTTTTAATTCCTAACGACCTTACCATCTGAGCAGAAGGTGTTTAGCATGATGGCAAGATAAACATCGGCTTGGGCGGTGCAGCAGGAGAGAAGACTGGAGAATAGCCCACGGAACGGGAGAAGAGGCTGTTTGGTGCCTTGCCGGAGATGCGAAGTCGTTCCTTTCACGCATGCACCACTGATATTCTTGAGGTGTTCCCGCGGTTTGGGTAATGCTCCATGACAACAAGTTGCCCGATGGAGGAGTATTCGTGAGAATGGAATGGAAACTTTTATTTCGATAACAAAATTGTTACTACTACTAGTTAGCAAGGGTCCAACTGTCTCTTATGGTCACAGCCCAGTTTAGCCGCAATTTTGGGTCGGCCCAGGGAGAAAGCAATCGTTCCCGGACTCAAACCAGTTTCAAGCTGGATCAGCGTCGATGAGAAACGTGTATTTGAAACGGATTGGCACGAGTTTTGGGGCTAAAGGAGTCCTTGACAAAGACGCAATAGCCGTCAGTATAAGCTGCCATATGAAACTGAAATCTGCAGGTGTAGGACGGCAGCTTGGTGTTCCGGAACGTGGTTCAGAGTTCAACAGCTGATCTAAATTATAGGCGAGGCTGTCTTCTGCCAGGGAGGTGTTCTGACACTTCTTCAGCTGGTTCAGAGTTCAATAGCTGACAGCAGATGAAATCTCCGAGCCGAGGTGTGAGGTGTGAGGAGGCGCAGAGCAGAAGAGCAATCTAATATCTGGGGTAGACTGTGGGGGAGCCGTGGATCAGCAACAGATAGCGCCTGAAGACGAGCAACCGGGAAAACGAGAACGGAAAAGAAAATTTGCGAATAGGCATCTTCTGTTCGTGATGCGGCCACCGACCAGGACACGGCATGGTGGAACTGCAGTGGACCACTGGCGATCATGCCGTCGTGGTGCCATCTAGCGGCGAGGTCGCCGTCGACAACTGAGCAAATGCAACAAGACCCGCTGAGACACTCCGTGAGCCGCACAAGTGAGATACTCCAGTATCAAGGAGTGAATGGAGCAGCAAAATCGTACAGGTGCAGACACGAAATGTTGCTGTCTCAGAACCAGAAGCTCGTGGTCTTTGTTGTTCCCGACGCCATGCTTCATCTTGTATTTGGTTTTTACGTCCGACGAATTTGATAGATGCTAATTAATTTTACAAATTTTAAAATATATCATTGATATGTTATTTGTGTTAATAACAGATAAAATTTTGTAAGTGAATAATACGTGGGCTCCTTTTCCATTGCAGCTTGGCTTGCTGGAACGAGCCAAACCAAGCATCTCCTTGCACGGCTGCAGCTCGTGCTCGTGTCCACACGCAAGATGCCTCCTCTCACTCTGTTCCGGTGAACCCGATGACAATTGACAAACCAATGGAAAAAAATATCAGGACCTGCGCTTGGCCGGCCGGTATATCTAGTTATTATCTAGGAGTACAGCCCAGTACTCTGAACTCGGCCGCTAATTATCCTGAGCCATGGAAGCGTCAACGACTCTGCTCTATGCGGCGCTCCTCACGGCGGCGTTCCTATACCTCTTCGTCGTCGTCCAGCGGGGGCGCAGCAGTGGCGGCCTACCGCCGGGGCCGACGGGCCTGCCGCTCGTCGGCAGCCTGCTGTCGCTGGACCCGGAGCTGCACGTCTACTTCGCGCGCCTCGCCGCCAGGTACGGCCCCATCTTCTCGATCCGGCTGGGCTCCAAGCTGGGCGTGGTCGTCACCTCCCCCGCGCTGGCGCGCGAGGTGCTCCGCGAGCAGGACCTGGTGTTCTCCAGCCGGGACATCCCGGACGCCGCGCGCTCCATCTCCTACGGCGGCGGCCAGAACATCGTCTGGAACCCGGTCGGCCCCACGTGGCGCCTGCTGCGGCGGGTCTGCGTCCGCGAGATGCTCAGCCCCGCCGG
>BCLH01000855.1:0-15744 GCA_001602315.1 Zoysia pacifica
GTTTTTTAAAGATTAATGTTGAATCATCGTCGACACAAGTGCACTTGTTGAGTGACCCATTTGGGGTCTGTCAGGCTTCTTTGGATCGATCGTGATTCGTGACTATTAACCAAAGTACGCTATTACAATAGATTTTCGTCGACCCAAATCTGATGTGGCTGCACCAAGCCAGACCCTTTTCTTATTTTCTATTTTTTTTATAAAATTGAATTAATTTTTGTAAAATCCTTATGTTTTAAAGGAGCCCTAAATCTTCGTATTCAAACCTACCGCTCATGCTCAGGCGCTCACAACCGAACTACCTCTCCGCATTCAGATGAAAGAACCGGCCAATCGAGACGTACACGCTGGAAGAGCAGGAACACCGAGTCAATCAGTAGGCTACCAAGTTTAAAGGAAGCATCAGGAGGACAAGGAGAGAAATCAAGAACCAGGAGCACCTGGCACTTCCTCTTCTGCGGCGGCAGCAACGCCCATACAAGCGCACCTGGTACGGTCTGGGAGCAGCGTGGACTGTCCACGCGCGTGCGAGAGCTGGCGCAGAGGGGAGAGGAAGCTGGCGCGCGGCGCGCGATGAGCAGACAGGCGCGCCGGAACGGGAGATGGCGAGCCGCGCAACCGAGCCAAAGTTAACGAGCGAGATTTACGGGTTGAAGAGCGAGCTAAAATAGAGAGTGATGGAGAAGTTGTTGGAGGCTGTTTTAACACAAACTACCCATACTCCCCCCGTTGACGTAGCTGTTGATTTTTAATTTTAATTTTAATCATTTATTTTATTAAAAAAATAAGTTTAGATATGTAAAATTTTAAGTTGTGATTGAAATAACACTAATGATTAATTAAGTTATAACAAAATATATAATTTTCATTAAAAATTTTGAATAAAATAAATGATCAAAGTTGAGATTAAAAGTTAATGACAACATCAATTTAAAAATAAAAGAGTATAATTCAAGTCGTTTTAACATTCCTTTGGTCAAACAATGCAAATATAAATTATATCATACTCCTTCCATAATTATAATTCAAGTCGTTTTGACATTACTTTAGTCAAATAATGAAAATATAAATTACAGATAATTTTTAAATTATTAAGTTTAAAAATATGAAAATTGTATAGCTAGATTTGTTTTAAAAGATACTTTCATAAAAGCATATATATTTTACTTTTTGATAAATATTTTTTAAAATAAAATAAAAGTCAAAGTTATACTTTTAAGATCATGTCATTGTCCAAAACGACTTGAATTATGTGTATGGATGGAGTATTTAACTTTATTAAATGTTTTAGCAAATTTGCTGGAATTGCTCTAAGAGACCTATCAAAACGACTAGAGCACAAGGTTCGCAAAACCACGGTAAACCACGTGTTTTTCGCGACAACCGTCCAAACCGCTCCGGTTCGTTTTGGACGGTTCACCAATTTTTGAATTCATTTTTCTTTTAATTTTGAAAATTTGGTGGATTTTAAAATAAAAAATATGTAAAAAAAACTAGATAAAAAATGCAACTTCATGGTTGAATCAATTTTTAAAAATATTTTGATTTTGGTGCCCAAAAAATTCGAAAAAAAATTAGATGGAGAATCTATAAGCAAACCTTATCTGAAGTCACGTGTCCACAACCAGCAGAGGCCTTCCTCTTTCCCAGTCCGCGACTTACGCCCGCATATCCGCCGCTCTGCCGCGTCATCCGCCGCGTCAAAGCCGAGAACCGAGAGGGAACAATGGCTAGCTGAACGATAACTATGGCTAGCCGCGCGTGCGCTTGTAGCTCCTCGAGCCATCGGCTTCAGCGGTTAGCTGGGCAAAAAGGGCAGCTAGCCGAGCGCCTTTGACGCTAAGACAGCGCCAGAGGCAAACCGCTCGATTTGAGCAGTAAGCTGAGCGATTAGCGCGGAAAGCCGTCAGATCTGGTGGGTTTTTGTGGCAAAGAAGGTGAGATGGTTGTATTTCTGTTTTTTATTCAAATATTGGTCGATCTGTTAGCAACTTTAAAACATAGTTAGTCATTTTTCAGGTATTGTTGCTTCTAAGGTGGTAGATCAGTCCGATTCGGTTTGGGTGCACGGGAAGAATGTGTATCTCGAGTTCTGTTGTAAGTATTACAAGTCTGTAAAGAGAGAGAGTGGTGCCACATGATTCAAGCAATATTTGGCACATCGCGGAACT
Organism: Zoysia pacifica; assembly: GCA_001602315.1. Classification (NCBI taxonomy): domain Eukaryota; kingdom Viridiplantae; phylum Streptophyta; class Magnoliopsida; order Poales; family Poaceae; genus Zoysia; species Zoysia pacifica. The sequence continues at coordinate 2,172 of BCLH01000855.1, forward strand.
AGCGTAGTTGGGTATCCTCATGTTTTCGTCGACGTGCGGGACTATTTTCGTCGAGAGCTTGATAGAACCGCAAAGCAAAAGAAGGACCGAGCTAGACAGACCCTCAGACAGCACCAGATTGCAGGTGAGAGAAATGTTAATGAGGAGGATGATGAGGAGATGCAGGTTGTCATGAGATTATCTATAGAGAAGGAGAAATTCCGATAGTGTTAGCGTTCGTATGGTGGTCAGTTCGAGAGTGGTGGTGGTGGTGCTGGTTCATCGCAAGGTGCTTCTCGTTCGCTGCAGCGAGGTGGTGGGTCTGGATTGTTCGGTATGTTGAGCAGGTCCAAGTCACAGAGGTCAAGTGAGGAACGGATTCAAACTAAGATCCATACAGTTCCATGGAGTGAGAAGAGCAAGCTAGCAAAGATAGCCATTGAACGCGCATGGTCAAAATTTTTTCATACAGAAGTCATCTCTGGTAGAAAAACCGATAGTCCATACTTTGTTAGTGCTATCAAAGAGACACAGAGATGGGGTATGAGATTTTTATTTTATTTTATTATATATTTTTATTATATCTTATCATATTTATGTTATATGTCATGATGTTTACAGGTAAAAGCGTGCCTAGCTCAACTGAGAGGAAAATAGATGACACATATCTTAATGCTAACGAGCAAGACATCAAGAAGAAATTTGATAAATTCAAGATGGAGTGGCCGATGTACGGTGTCACGATTATGTGTGACTCTTGGACTGGCTCTACAGAGATGAGCTTGATAAATTTATAATCTGCTGTAATAGTGTCATGTTTTTTCACAACTCATGTGATGTTACTGGGCAAAGCCAATCTCGAACTTCATATTCAAGGTACGAGATATATATTTATTCTATGTCAGTATTTGTTTTACTTGTACCACTGTTATTTTGAACAATGAATTGTTCTTGTGCTGGAAATAAAGAAGGTATGCATTGATGTAGGTCTAGATAATATTATGTAGTTTATTACAGACAATATTTTAAATTATAAAAAGGCGTGCAAGCTACTGATAAACAAGTATTCTCATATTGTTTGGCAACCATGTGTAGCACATACAATCAACCTGATGCTAAAGGCTATTAGTGAGTTCTTAGAGCACAAAGCTATGATACAGTCTGCTTGTAAGATTTCTCGTTGGTTGTATACAAAGTTCGCAAAACCAAGGTAAACCGTGCGGTTTTCGCAAAAACCGTCCAAACCGCTCTGGTCTGATTTGGGCGGTTCACCGGTTTTTGAATTCAAATTTTTTTAAATTTTAAAAATTTGGTGGATTTTAAAATAAAAATATGTAAAAAAAACTTGGTGAAAAATGCAACTTCATGGTTGAATCAGTTTTTAAAAATATTTTGATTTTGATCATGGTGGGATTCAATAAAACGTGTGGTAGATGTAGTGCAACCTTTGTATACGTTTTTTCGGTTTGCTGATCAAGACAAGAGCCCAACCTTGAGCGAAGTACTTTTCAAATATCATTTGTGTAAAAATGAGTATGAAGTCCTTTATACGAATGATGAACGAGAGATAAAGAGGTGCATGTACATTATAAATCGTAGAATGGTGGACATTTACAATGATACATTTGTGAATGCAAGTAAGATTTACTCACGAACAAAATTATTGTATTTTTTTGTTTATAATTCAAAGATATCTAACTATTGTTATATGTGCAGCTGGATCTTTGAACCCGAAAAGTCACTATGTTTACGGGATGGGTCGAAATATGATGAACGATATTCGAGAGACATTTACACGCATAGCACTAACCGACTTGTGTGTGCAGGCCCTGCAGGAAGCGAAAATTTTTATAAAAAAACAAGATTTATTCGTCACTGAGTTGGCCAACAGGATGGTAGTTGATAAGATACTTCTCTTAAAGTTTGGTGGAAAATGTTTGGAGGTGACACACCTCATCTCTAGCAGATTGCATTATAGATAGTCTCACAGTGTGCATCATCGAGTGGTTGTGAACGCAACTGAAGTATATTTGCATTGTTTCACACTAAGATGCGTAACAGATTATCTCATGACAAATTGCATAAGTTGGTGTATGTTAATTACAACTTTCGAATCTGTATACGTGATGCTTCATGGACATATAAGCCATCAGAAGTCGATCCATTTGATCGTCTCATGAAGCTGTCGTTGTATGATTCTTTAAATACTATTCGAGAATAGATGGAATATGAGAGATTGAATTTTTACCATATTCTTGATGAAAAGAGCACCAAGAGTGACACTTCTCTACCGAGCCATCTTGTTACAGATGATGACGCTGGTAGACAGTTGCTACGCTTGTCTCGTGCTGAAACAATATCTAAATGGACAAATCAAAATGTGGGTGATACTCACATAGGCAAGAGAAAGGTTCAAAGTGCAAGACAAAAAAAAGTGCTAAAAAGATGAAGACAAAGAGCAAAGAAAAAGGTAAGAATGTGGGCAGCGACAACTACACAGATTTTGGAGACGGCAAACGAAACCCACCTTACTAAGAATCAAATAATAGCAGCTTCTAGACTACATCTAGAGACCCACCAGGCTGTATGGTTCCTGACTCACAACCATCGATCACAACTCATTATTTCATAGGTAACTATTTCTTCACATCATATGATCAATTTTCACTCATTTATCTTGTACTTCACTTCTTTTACAGATGAGACAGATTACACTCATGCTACACAGGATGAAGATCATAATGCTCTACAGTCACCAAAGACAATGATAAAAGGGAGATATTATTACTACGGCACCTACTATTCTGTGACAGGCAGTGATACATCATACAGCCAAGGTAATGACTAATACAATTATCTGTACGGTGATCGTAGCATAAAACCTTCCACCACATAAGTCTACCAATGATAAAATTCAGAGTTTTATAACATGTACTCACAATGAGAAACAACTATCGTTTGAACTGGACAATTATGGAATGAATTCAAAGCAAAGTTGTTAGCTACTAGAGAAATTCAACTCCTCTTAAGTGAAGAGTGCGACAATGCATATTTTAATTAAAATACAATTTCAAAATAAAGTGTACTTTAAAAACGATGTATGGACTTTGGGTTTGTTTTGGATGAACTATATATATATAGATTTATTGTGTTTGAAACTTTAGATTTGATATGGATGAATATGCGTCTTATTATTTGTGAATGAAGTATATTGTGAATGTTGATATTAAAAGAAATTAGAATAGGTCATGACTAATTTTTCAGCACTTTTTCATCTTTTTTCTTACTTTTCATTAATTTATCGGTTTTCAGGAAAATCGACCGGTTTACCGTAAAAATCGTTCGATTTTCGTACTCAGCAGTTTTCAGAAAAACCGCTCGATAAATCGCGAAAACCGTTCAGATAACCGAGGAACGTATAGGCCAGGCCCAGCCTCATCCTTGGTGGGTTTTAGTCAATGGAAGCTGCTTTGAAGAGAATACAATCCGAAAAAGGTTCTTTTGTGGTGTGGACACATTGTTCACAAAATTTGATTTTGTGACCAGTACATGACATCTATGTTTGCATGAATATTTGATTATATGTATTATACTGATGGATTGTACCTTGGTTGTTAATCATATCTCTCTCTCGCTCGCGCGCACAAACAAACAGGAAACCCCAGAGAAACAATGTCTTGTCTCTGTTGCTGCACTGAACATAAATGGGGTACCCAGTGTTTTCCTACGAGTAGTATAGTCGTCATGAGTCTAAGGACTCACAGGTTTTTTTTTTTTAATCTAATCCCATCTTTGCTTCTGAACAGTTTTTCGTTTATATATACACACGGTAAAATATTTTTAATAGAGATACACTCTTTACAAATCTAACAGATGCGTTTTTTTAAATCTTCTACACACGAATCATTATTAGTTAACAAAATACAACTATCTGAAACAAATATAAAAGATAAAAAAAAGTTATTGAAAAGTAAAACAAATTTAATTTCTATGTACACGTTAAACTACCGTAGTAATGCTGCGGTACCACATGAGATCCAAATCACCGTGTGTGTATATGTTCCATTTCAACTGAATGAAAATTCATTTCAAATTCAAAAAAAATAAAATCAACTAGGGCCACTCCGTGACGTCGTAAACGTTGCTAACTCGTGTGTCGATAATTAAGAAGAATTTGAAAATTGAACGTTATTTTTAAATTCTGTACATAAAAAAAGAAGAGTGTTTATTTATCTCTACTCTTTAAAAACATAATTTTTTCTACGTACACATAGTAAAAGATCTCAAACAAAGACAGATTAGATTACCTGCGCACAAAAAATCACTCAGAATTACCCCTTTTTACAAAGGGCAAATTAGATCTATACTATTATAATTTTACAAATTTTAAAATATATCATCGATGTTTCAATAACAAATGTGACTCTGTATGTGAATGACACGTGAGTCCAAATGACATATTTCAAACTTAACAAAATTGTAATAACATATATCAAATTAATTCTTTACAAAATCTTATGGACGCGGAGCGTGAGCCCAGATGGAGGGGGGCCGCGTGCTACAGTGTCGACGTTGGGAGTAGGGGACAGGACTTGCTCCGTAGGAGAAACCGAGAGAGGAGTAGAGAGGATGTCGTGCCTGGCTGGAAGCGACGGCAGGCCTGAGCAGGAGCAGACCTGCACACGGTGGTGGTTCTCGGCGCCATTGCTTTCGTCATTTTATTCTCTCCGCGGCTCCGCGTCCTTTCTCTGCCGCTTGCCGCCGAGTTTCAAGCTGGAACAACTCACGGGCCTTGTTTTTTTCCGTCGTGGGCAAGGGTGGCCGGAGCCCAGGATGGTCTCCACTGGCTCCGCTCCTCCTTATGCACTTCCAAATCTTTCGAACCTGCACTTAATAAAACATAATTATTTAGAATAAATATATAAATTTTAAAAAAATTATTGAAAAATAAAATAAATTTATTTTAATATTAATTTATTATTTTTAAGTTAATTTTTTAAACCTAATGTTAACACGAGTATTGAGACTAGTCACTTTATTTTTCTTTATAACGGATATCTGTATTCAAAAGTTAAGGAGATACAACTGAGAACAGGACATAGAGTTGGGAGACGAGACTGCAAGACGACCTCGAATTGCACACCATGGGCGACGCTGTCTTTCCGCCGTCGACGAAGCGCTCCGACTGCGACTTACGGAGCGCGCTCGGGCCAGGTAGCCCAGGCTGCACCGGGGACGACCCCTTCTCCGCGCTGCTGCTGCCGCTGCCGCTCTGCTCCTCCGGGATAGAGGCGAGCGCAGCGGAGCCGGACCACGGCGACCCGGCGCCGCCAACGCTGCCGCAGTCGCATGTCCGGAGGAAGCGCGCGTCCCGCGCCCTGCAGGCGGCTGGGAACAGGCGCAGCCGGATGACTCTAGAGAACAGCCTCCGGAGTAGCGCGGTCAGGCGTCTCCGGTTCCCGCGTCCGGCCGGTCGCTGATGCTGAACGTGGACGTCGGCCGGCGGCGGCGTCGTGCCGTCCGAACGGTGCGGCATAGAGAGGGACCGTACGCCCCGCAGGCGGTGAGCTCCTAGGAGTCGTAGAGCGGCTGCCGTAGTCCCGCACGATGAGCGGGGCGCCGTTTGTGATCATGTGATCGATCGGGTGTCGCCATCTTTAAATATCTTTCCCTTTTTGCGGATGAGAGAGAGAGAGAGAGAGGGTACAGTGAGAGGAAGCAACAAAAGCTGACCGAGGAGCTTTCCAGGTGGGTGAAGGTGACATGAACGCCAGGGCGTTGCAGCTTGTGATCAGCGAAGGTATAGGAAGGATCAAAGCCAGCGGAGGGTCACGGCTCGCACGGCTTCTGTTCCCCTAGATCTCTCCCACTTGCAAAACCCGCGGACGAGGGCGACGCGCAACAGCAACCACTTCCAGTCGCAAGGGAGCCACGTAAGACGCGAGTAGGCTGAAAACGGGACAGCATACGGGAATGCTCATACAAACAAGATGACCGTACATTTCCAATCGTATTTGCGGTATCCTGTTTTAAATGGGAATGGTTCTGTTTTCAATCTGTTTATAAGAAGGGCGAATTTGATATATGTCATTGTAATTATGCAAACTTTAAAATATGTTATTGATGTTTAATGACAGATAAAGCTCTGTAAATAAATAATACGTGAGTTTAAATAACATATTTCAAATTTCATAAAATTATAATAATAGATTAGAGAGTGAGAAATCGCACCTAAGGGTAGCGAACCACCCCTCGTAGCCTATTAGATTATCGCGAATTATTTAAAAACACAGGATCAAATCCGAACGGTTTCGAGTTCTAACATTTTGCAAGGGAAGATGATGAAACGGATGTGTACGCCGAAACTGCAGTGTCTAGTTCCAGGCCCGTATATTTAGGTTGAGTGACTTGTTTGCGTGTCAGAGAATTGTCAGCCCATGCTCATGGGCCAAGGCCCAACACAATATTTTCTCACCGTGTTGAACGGAAATATCAGGGCTGTACTACGCATTACCTCAATCGAAGAAGAAAGTGCCCCCACTTGCGTTCCTTTCATTTATTTATGAGTAAATTTTGCTGGACTACACAATGATTGATAAATTTCAAAACATTTCTAACGAGCCATAGGCTAAGTAACTTCCAGCATTATGCACATTTGGTGCGCCGTAGTCTACATATGTTGAACTATGTGCCACAGTAGTTTATATTCGGTCGTTGTCACATATGAATAAGAGGACACCTGTATTGATAGAGGGTGCGTTCAGACATTATGGCTGCAGCTGTGGCTGCGTAGCCATACAAGCAAATTTCACTGTAGCACAAACATTTTCATGTCCATTGTACCGTCTCGAAAATTTCAAATTAATAAAACAACGTGTTATCTCAATTTTGTTCTGATAAAAAATTATTTGTTCTAAATTTCGTTCAATCTAATTCGAAATTCTTCTTTCTCAATTGTTTTAGTATTAAAATAATTTAGTCCGTGTAAATTTATTAAGGCTAAAATTATTTTCTAAAATTTTTTAATTAATTTTTAAATCCTAAATAATTTTCTTAAATTATTTCTTTCATTCTTATCTTCATTCACTAACCAAATCCTCTTTATAAATACTCCTCTAACCTTATGTCTCGTCTCTGTCTCATTTTTTTTTTCATCGCAAGTTGCGCGAGAGTTTATGCTCCGCCGCGCCGCTCAAGTTCCGCACCTGCTCATCGACCTCAGTGCGCCTGCAGCCGTCTTCTCCCGCGCCGTCTCCACCTCGTCTACCGCGCCCGTCTCGGACCGCGCTCTGCCGAAGCCGCCCCCGCTTCCTCCGGTCCGAGGCCTGTCGCCGCCCCAGCAACTACCTCGATCGGCGTGTGAATTTCCATCGCCATCAGCTGAGTTCGCGCGACGCCCGAGCCGTCCACCGTCTCCGCGTCGGCCGCCGTCACCTGCCCGAGTCGTCAGCGCCCCAAGCCGACCCGCGCCTCGGTCTCTGTTTCCTGCGGCGATTCTGTCGCGCCACTTCTTCGTCTGCCGTGACACCGCGTGACGCCGTCTTCGCTGGATCCGCACCGACAGCCTTCGCGTGGAGCCTCGCGCCCGACGTCGAGTCCGCTGCTTCGGTCAGCTTCCTCGATATCCAACGCGTGTCTCCGGTTTCTCTGCTTCGAATTTCCTGTACGCGTCTTCGCTTTCCGATTTCTTCTGCGTCCGATCGGCGGTGAGCAGATCTAATTCATTTCTCTTTAATTACTCTTTTCTCTGCAATTAATTGTTGGATTAATTACTAATCTATTTACGATTAATTGCTCTGTGATTAATCTAAATTTTTGTGATCTAAATTATCTACGATTTTTTAAAACTCCGTCTAATCTCAGTTGATTCTCAAAATTGTTCTGTTAATTTGTCACGTCGTGAATATCGTGTACAATTTTTAGAAAATATTTTGCGCACATTTAGCTTAGTAGCTTCTATTTAAATTTAATTTTTGGTTTTATTTATCGCGTACCTAGTGTTTGACTCTGTTCGTGCTGTGTTTAGCTGGTATTCAGAGAAGGAGTTTCACGAGCCCGCTCAGTTCGACGACTCGGATCTCGACTTCGATCCTGAGTTGCCAGGCAAGCCGTGTTTTTTGACCACTTTATATCCAGTATTTTAAACTACATGTTTTGTTTGCAACCCTAATTTGCATGCCAACTATTTTAAAATATACTAGCAACATTTTTAAGCCGTGGCTATTTACTTCTCCACAAATATGAGCCTTAAGATTGCTTTACAATATTTATTTTATTTTTATGCTTAGTCATGCTCAGTCGCATTTATTTTTATCTCACACTCATCACTATAAAAATAGAATTTGTGTTAAATGATTTTGAACTGCGCTTCAAATGTGTGAGTTTTACAAATAACTATACATAACTATTTAGCGGGGGCAGGATAAAGTATGAGGAGCTGGGAGACTTTTGAAAAGTCCTTATAGGCATATCTGTTACGGGTACAATGTGAAGATTCGAGCTGAAATCTTTTCGTGAGACTTGTTGTTGGCATTGAGATTAGAGATAGTGCCTGCCTCAGCAATTAAAGACCGAGTCCTTTAAGCCTTGTACGCTCAGTTGACAACCATGCACACCACGTTATCGTGTATGAGTAGTTGGCTTGACTTTAAAGCTTGCCAAGACTAGTTGTTTACCCGTGGGTTGGCGGCGTTATGTTAGTGTGGTATAGAGCTATGACTCTCCACATGAGATCAAGATACTTTACTTGATCAGTGGTAGGCTCTTCACAGCTCCCGGATCCGATTGCGTAGGCATTTGAAATCTCTATCTTGAAGGACGGATAGCGCCAGTTAAAGCTTGTGGACGAGTCTTATGTGTTTGTCGAGACTACGACGGTAGTTCTCGATGACGCTTCTCGTGGATTCAGGTGCATAACCTCTGCAGAGTTTTAGTCACTGCGCATTGCCACATCTTTTTGGAAGGACAACCCTCTGAGTTATGCTTTTCGTTCAGTAGTTTTGTTTTTCTTCCTCCTCTTCTATTTCAAAATGTTTTGGACTCTGCCCTTTGAGCTGTGGCCGAGTGTGAAGATTACACTGGCATTTAAAATGAATCCTTGTCCGAGATAACGGAGATCTCTGTGGGGCAAAATAATAAAATTTAACAGTTTTAAAATAAAGTTTTCTTGCATCTTTAAAATAAGATAAAATGTTTTAAACTTGCATTTAGCACTTGAGTCATGCCTTTACCCTTAACCATTTACATGCACAAATTGTTGTAAGGTAGTACGTGGTTTGCTGAGTATTCACACTTACGACTTTCTAATTTGTTGTTTTTAGAGGATACTCTCAGTTTCGACTTCGACTACATCTCCGACGAACCGTGAAGTCTGCTCTTGCGCTCAAGCTAGCTTGTGTGGAGAAGGTTCGCTACTGCTGCCATATTGATATTTTCGTTGCTGCACTTGTTGGATTCTCGATAATGATCTATCTGCTTTAAAATATTTCGGCATGCGTGCTGATAGACCTTTTTAGAGGATTTTACTCAAATAATTTGTTTGACTTGTTATTTTCTATTCTCGTTCTTGTTTAGTATTTCTGTTATGATTTTTTGATTAATCGCTTGTGATGTCGTGCGTGCCAACCTTTTGAGATTGACAAGATCACGAAAGATCAAGACTTAAAGAAAAATCCGGTGGTTACACCCATGCCAACGCGCCCATATAGAAGTTATGTAACGAGTTTGTGTGGATTATCATTTTGAGTCATTTTTTTTCAAGTTAGGAGTGCTCATCGTAGACAGAATTACCCTGTCCTTGAATTCTTCCATGCAAACATGACACATGCTTCATTGCTAGCAGAGCAAGAGACCAGAGGTACGGTTAGGAGATTTTAGGTCATATCCCAGTCTTGTTCAGCTTTTATTATAGCTACTCTCTCTGTCTCCAATTACTTGTTGTTGTAGAGTTCATAAGTTTTTTTTATTTAGACCTTGTTTGGTACCGCGTTTTTGCAGCTTTTAAAAAAAGCGCTGCTTCCATTGACAAACGCAAAAATTATTTGTCACGTCTCGCAGCCGCGCTTCTCTACGTTGCATTGAAAAACTGCGGATGTGATATGCGGCTCTCACCTAGATTTTCTCATACGCAGCCCCAAGAGCTCGCCCTCGGTCACGCTGGAGCTCGAGCCCGTGCCCGAAGCTCGCGTCGCGGCGCCGGGTCTTGCCACTGTACCATCGGAGCTCGCACCGCGCAGTCAGAACTTGCTGCCGCGCCGTCGAAGCTCGCCCCCCAAGCTCGCGCCGCCGCTGCCGTCGAAGCTCAACACGACCGCCGGCGGGAGCTCACACAGCCGCCTCTGGAGCTTGAGCCGCCGCCGGAGTTTGTACTGTCGCTGGAGCTTGCACAGCCGCCTCTGGATCTCACGCCGCCGACGCCATTGACATGGATGTGGAGCTCGCCGGCCTCAACGCTCCTCGCGCTCGGGTCATGCCACCCTACCGCGCTTGGCACTCGGACCTTGCTCCAGCCTCGTTCAAGAAGCGGACTCCCAAATAAGCAGATTATTTTTTTATTGCTTCTCTCGGCCGTTGTGTCTCTGAGCAGCCAAAAATAAGTTAGATTTTTTATAAGTTTCAACTGTATCAAACAGTTTTTTACTTCTCATCATCGCTTCTCAATGCGTATTTCTCTACTCTCAATGCATCTATGTTTCTATTTCTTTTCTCCTTATTTTCAACAAATTTTTCACTTTTTTTACTATTTTTAATATTCATAACCACACTAAGAATGATAATTAAAAGAGGACAAAGGAGTAGTAGTATGTTTTTCCTATCCGTTAACAGGCCTAGGTAGGTAGGGTATAGGCATGGGAGAGGCTGAAGCAGCCATTCACAAGCTCCAGAAGACATCTTTTGTGACTTCAATTTAAGTCGGGCAACTAGCAACTTGCTTCCGGCGGGCACCCGGAGGCCGACATGCATCCCGGCGAGACTGACCATTGCGTAGTAGTACGGCGAACCTTGATTTCCTCTCATTTAACCCCTCATTTACGTGCTACGCGCAGGCCCGTTAAAAACTACACCGGGCCTGCAGATCTACTGCAGCATACAGATAATTACAGTTACCTGCTGTATTGAAATATACTCCGTACCGTATAAGTGTACTACTCTTTCTGTTTCAACAGTAGTTTATTTTTAAATTTTGTTAACTACGATTTTAATCAATAATTTTGATAAATTTAATTAATTTTAATAATATAATTATATATATTATAAAAATATTTTTTGATGAATTTAAAAATACAAATACTAAATTTTAAATTTAATTAAATTTATAAAAATTATTAATCAAAGTCGTTATAGTCAATAAAAAAATAAAAAAAAGTTTATATTGAAACAAAGATAGTACTACTATTTTTTTTCGCCTTTTTTTTCGCCTTTGAAGTAAGTACTGCTATCCGAGAACCTCCAGATCATGAACCCTAGGCCTCTCGCTCACCATGTCATACCTCTTTCGTGGTTGCCATTCAATGCACTGCCATGGAGCTTGGCTTCAATTAATGAAGCTTCCTCATCGATCCGCTACGAAAATGAGAAGCATGCCTGGAGGTAGATCCGTAGATATACATGGAAACGTAGAGTGTGCTTTCAATCTTTTTTGAATCTTGAATCTTTCGCAGCGGATCGTTCAACTTACGTGCAGCATGTGAATGGAGCAGTAACAGGGAAATTAACCATGAGAAATTACAGTACATTGTACTAGTATTCTATAGAAACTTTACAACCTTCTAAACCATATAGTACTACGTGTTTGTTCAAAAAAATATATAGTACTACATACTAGCGAGAAAAATAAGGAGATAAAAACGTTTTCGAATATGTTCTTCTGCGATAATATATATCGATCACCAGAGATTTGACATTAATTTTTGCATATCTGTCATGCAACAATTAGTCCATCATGATCTTAATTACCTTAGACATCTGCTTGTAGCACGAGAAATTCAACAAGTCCTGACCTGGCATGCATGTACTGTACGTACGTCCATATAATTGTCCTTGTCCTTGCAAACTGCAATTCTGTTTCGACACCGGCGTGAACACAGGCGGCTCGTTTGTCGTCTGGCTGTTGTTTTCTTCTTCGCCCTGACATCAATGGCGCCAGCCCTGCTGCGCCGATGCCTGCTCGTACGTAGTGCGTGCATGCAAGACTGCGAGTGCTCTCTCTCTCTCTCTGATCTTTTTTTTAAGACTGGTCTGTTTGGTTGTCTGTATAAGTCGGTCTGACTTGTATTTAATAGGATAGATTAGTTTGTATAGTTGATTGTATATACAGAGATAAACTGAAAAGAGACGATGTTTTGTTGTCGTAAAAGTCTGATGTGTATAAGATAAAAGTAAAGAAAAATAATTTATTTTAATATTTAAATCATATAACTACATGTTAATAATATCTATTTTAACTTTATATATTTTAATCTATTTTTATATATACTAATATATTTTAAAATAAATTAATTATTTACTAATACGATCATTAATTTATAATGATTTGCATCCGGTGAACCTGCTCCCGGGAAACAGATGTCTCAATCTCGTTTCCCGGGAGCCAGGCGCGTTGCTGGCTTTTGCGCGGTGGGAGCCTGACCACCGCAGCCAGCCAGGCAACCAATCAACTCGTGGCCGCATCCCGCTGGCCAGGTTAAGCCGCAGGGCAACCAATCAGCCCCAAGGATGTGCGTAACATGCGTGAGAAGAAATGATAAATAAGCTAAGCTTGGCGTGCTTTATCTCGAGGCAACAGCAGAAGGCCAGGGAGAAGCAATACTCCGTATATGCACCAGAGTTAGAGAAACTACGGCGGATGATCGATCACTTCAATACCGCTGCAGTTGGCATTTTACCTTAGGATGGAACGATGCAGATCGCTGGATTCGTCATATTCATTTGATCTTTCGTTACGCAGCCATGGTTTCTCAGTGGAAAGGCGTCGCTACGAATGCTCACACCGTCGACGCTTTTGGTTCTCGAGCACGTCTTGCCAAACATGCGTTTGGGCACGTATATCCAGCGGTAGTTTTAGATACTTGCCAGACATGCTCCGTGCTGGGAGACAACCGGGCTGCGCGACTGAGGTAGGACTGGGCTGGTTACATTCTTGCGTTTCTATAGGCCGGCCTCCTCTGCTCTACCGTTACTTTGGTTCCAATTCATAGAAGCTTGCGTACGTACACTACCAGAAAAATCGATTTCCCCTCTGCGCTTTGAACACACGGAAAAGAGTTGAGAAACACGCGCACGAACCTCTCCGTTTCATTCTTTAATTAATAATTAATATCACCGTTAATTTTTAAATTTAATTTTGATTATTTATTTTATTAAAAAAATTTACGCATTCGATCAATTTTTTTAATAAAATAAATAGTCAATGTTCAATTAAAAAATTAATTACGACATTAATTAAAGTTAAAGAACAGAGAGAGTATATACACATGATTCACTCTCGGTAACTTTGCATAATTAAGCCTTGGCTGCATCTTGGTAGAGTTTGTTTGCAGTTTATAACGCAGGCACCTTTCCTTTTAATGAAGATTGGGGCGGGGGGGGGGGGGGG
>BCLH01000855.1:16204-59511 GCA_001602315.1 Zoysia pacifica
TGCAAAAGAATTTAAATGTAAGAGAAAAAAGTTAAAATTACTCATATGATGCGAATATATAGTTATCTGTGAAATGATACGTATTTGCTGGCGTTTGAGAGTCAGGAACCACGTCCACATCGCCTGGTGCGTCTCCAGAATTTGTCTGGGAGCTGCTATCATTGGACTTCTGGTAAGGTAGGCTTCGTCTGCCGTCTCCAGAATCTATGGAGTTGTCGCTGCTCACTTCCCTACTTTTCCCATTTTCTTTACCTTTGCTCATAGTCCTTTTCTTTTTAGCACCCATTTTTACCTAGTAGAATTAATGAACATTAGTGCTGGCTAAATACAATGGCACTGGCACAGTAAAAGCAGTACGTTAGAAATCTCCCTCCCCCTGGCCACTGCAAAGGTCAAAGCTAAGTACCAGTCAGGTTTTGAGAAACCGTTTGAACCGTGGAAACTGGCCACCGGTGGTTTGACGGTTTTCTAAAAAAAGAGTCAAAATTCAATTTTTGAATTCTGCAGCGACTGACGGTTTTCAAACCGGTAAGCCGAACAGTTTTACCGGTTAGCCGGTCGGTTTCGGCGGCTAATCGGACGGTTTCTAGGAAACCGGCAGGGCGAAAAACCGGATGATAAAATAAAAAACCAGAAAAATGTTGTAAAATAAGAAAAAAAATAGAAAAAATTAAAAAAAATTTGACATGACTTTTTTTAAATTCTTGCAATACATTTACACAATATATACTTCATCAATGGATAATAAAACATACAATTTGACAATATATCCATATCAATAAAATTCATAGTTTATATACACAAAGTTCACACTTTACATTGAAATTGTATTTCAATCAAAATAAACCATGTCGCACTCATTACTTGATATTATTTGAATTCCACTGACGGCGAGCAACTCGGCTTTGAATTCATTTCAAGTTCGACCTGTCCAAGCGAAAGTTGTCTCCCATTGTGAGCGTAACATGTGATAAAATTCTAGATTCTACCATTAGTACACCCTTATGGTCGTTGGTTGTGAGCTATAATCACCCAAAGAATAATTATAGTACTCAAGACTTTGATTGTAGTTGGTATCACTGTCTATCTCCGAGTAGTAAGCAGCATATTAATGTTGTCTACCCTCCATTGTGGTCCTCTGTGTGTGTGGAGCGTTATGATCTTGATCTTGTGTAGCATGAGTGAAGTCTGTCTCACCTGCAAAAGAATTTAAATGTAAGAGAAAAAAGTTAAAATTACTCATATGATGCGAATATATAGTTATCTGTGAAATGATACGTATTTGCTGGCGTTTGAGAGTCAGGAACCACGTCCACATCGCCTGGTGCGTCTCCAGAATTTGTCTGGGAGCTGCTATCATTGGACTTCTGGTAAGGTAGGCTTCGTCTGCCGTCTCCAGAATCTATGGAGTTGTCGCTGCTCACTTCCCTACTTTTCCCATTTTCTTTACCTTTGCTCATAGTCCTTTTCTTTTTAGCACCCATTTTTTTTCTTTGACGCTGATGCTTCCTGTTTCCTATGTGAGTGTCACCCACATTTTGTTTTATCCATTCAGATATCGTTGCAGCACGAGACAACTGTAGCAACTGTCTATTAGCTTCATCAGTACTCACTAGACATGATGGCAGAGGAGTGTAACTCTCCGTGTCCTCTTCATCAAGAACAGGATCAACATTTGATCTTTCATATTCTATCTAATCTCTAATTGGATTAAAAGAATCATATAAAGATAGCTTCATGAGACGATCAAAGAGATCAGCTTTTGTTGATTTATATGTGAATCCAGCATTTCACATCCGTATACTGATGGTTAAGGTTGACATATATCAACTTATGCAATTTGACATGAGAGAGTCTGTTGCGCACCTTTGTGTGAACCAATACGAATGTACTTTAATTACGCTCGCATCCACTAGATAATGCGCACTGCGACACTAGACACAAAGCAAGCTTCTAAAGATTTGATGTCTCACCACCAAACATGTGCCACCATTGAATAGATGAAGTTTTCGCATACACTGTCATCCTGCTGGCCAACTCAGTGACGAATGCACCTTGTTTTTTCTTTAAATTTTCGCCTCTTGCAGGGCCTGAACACACATATCAGTGGATGCTATACAAGAAAATACGTCTTGAATATCATGCAACATATTTGCATTGAACACATATGAATAGTGTGCCCTTGAGTTAAACGCTCCAGCTGCACATATAGCAATAATTAGAGACGTAAAAATCATTAATGAAATGCATTAATGGTTATGTTGGTAAACATATTTTACCTGCATTCACAAATATGTCATTACAAATATCATGTATCCGACGATTAATAACCTCTATGTACCTCTCGTACTCTTCATCATCATTGCGAAAAAGAGTTTGATACTCATTTTTTAACAGATGATACCTCATAAGAACTTTATTTAAGTTCAGGGTCTTATTTTGATCAAAAAACCAAAGGAATGCATACAATGGTTGCACGGCATCAACCACATACTTCAGTGTGTCCCACCATAACATGCTAGCTAGGTATGAGTGTGCATATCTTCTCTCATCAGTGTTGGACCATTGACTTTCTAAAAAACTTTGATAACCCATCTATGCCATGAACTTATCTCTCCGACGATACATACTCTCAAAAAACATATAGTTGGTGTCAAAACAAATTGTATTCCATCTCACAAACTCACCATCAATAGCATTCGTCATCATGGAGTGCAGTTGATTATGATTATACAACCAACGAGAAACTCTGTGAGCAGATCCTATCATAGCTTTGTGTTCTGGAAAGTCACCAATGGTCTTTAGCATCAAGTTAGTTGTATGTGCCCGCACGGTTGCCAGACAATATGATTGTACTTATTTTTTAGGTGCTTGCACGCTTTTTTATAGTTGGAACTATTATCAGTAATAATCTAGACAATATGCTCTAGACTGATATCAATACACACTTTGTTCATTTCTTGCAAATGAACATGCCATCATTCAATATGACAATGGTGCAAATACATTGAATGATCAATGCAAGTAACATATGAATATACTTTGAATATGAACTCTGCTGACTGACTGTTCCCTAACATCAGAAGACATGTGAAAAAACATGACACCGTTACAGTAGATTATAAAATTTATCAAGCTCATCCCTATAGATCCAGTCCAAGAGCCGCACATAATAGTAACACCGTGCGTCAGCCACTCTAGTTTGAATTTCTCAAATTCCTTCTGAATATCTTTCTCATTTTGATTAAGGTATGTTCCATCTATTTTTCTGCTAGTTGGGCTAGGAATACCGTCACCTGCAAACATAATAAATCATGACATAAATATTTGCAAACGTATTGTGAACATAATAAAAGAAATGAAAGTAGCATACCCCATCTCTATATCTCTTTGATTGCACTAATGAAGTACGGATTATCCGTCTTCCTACCAGCAATGGCTTCTGTGTGAAAGAATTTGGACCATGCTTTTCTAATTGCTGACTTTGCTAGCTTACTCTTTGCCGTCCATAGACCAGTATCTATCCTGGTTTGAATCCGTTTCTTGCCACTTGACTTCTGTAACATTTACCTTCTCATCATGCCAAACAATCTCTCACCACCTTGAGAGAAACCACCACTTTGAAAGAAAGCACATGCACTTTGAGAGGAACCACCCGCATCTGACAAACCACCAACACATTGCTCGAACTGACCACCATACTACGCTGTCGCTATCGAAATTCCTCCTCCTCTCTAGATAGCCTCATGGCAGCCTGTAGCTCCTTATCATTCTCCACATTCACATTGTTCGAACTGACCACCATACTTACGCTGTCGCTGTCAAAATTCCTCCTCTTTAGATAGCCTCATAGTAGCCTGCAGCTCCTTATCATTCTTCACATTTACATTGCCCTCACTTGCAACCTCCTGCTGTCTCAGGGCCTGTCTAGCTCGGTTCTTCCTCCGCTCAGCGGTCCAATCAAGCTCCTGACGGAAACAGTCTCGCACCTCAGCAGGAACGTGAGCTCAACCCACCACATTGCCGCCCCGATGTGCCATATGTTGCTTAAATCGTGTAGCACCTTCACCTTTCTTCGTGCTCTTGCAATGCTCTTGTAATATTTGCAACGAAACCCGAAGTATACATTCTCTCCGTGTTCTCACACCGAATCCGACTGGTCTGCCATCCTATATTCAACAATACTATGCAAATAAGCAACCATGTTTCAAAGTTTCAAAGAAATTGAAAAAATTTGACAAAAAACGACCCTAAATAGAAAACTAACCTTCTGCACCGCAAAACCGAGCTAATCGGATGGCTAACCGCTATAATTGGCTAGCTAGCCGCTACAATCGGCCAGTTAGCCGAGGCAGCCAGCTTCCCTGCTGTCACGACCGGCTTGTCGCCCTAGCCGCCCGACTAGCCGTATGTATCGGCCGGCTTGCCGTTAAACGGCGTGCGCGCAGGGGTGTTCGGCTAGCCGTTCGAGTCGGTCGGCTTTTCGGTCTTCGACTGCGGTTTTCACGGTGGCGCAGGCGGACGGCGGCGTAGATCGGCGGATGTGCGTCGGAAGCTGGCGGACAAAGCTCTGGAGCTACTCACAAGCGAGTGTGACTGGTGTTGGAGTCACGGTAAAAGATAAGGTCTCTTTCACTTTTTTACGTATTAACTTCCGTGATTTGTTTGGTCACGTAAATCAACATATTTTCAAAAATAGATTCCATCGTAATGTTACATCTTTCTTCTAGTTTTTTATATATTTTTTATTTTAAAATCCGTCAAATTTTCAAAATTTAAAAAAAAAATTGAAACCGAAAACCGATCTACGAGCCAAATCGGACCGGTCTGACTGGTTTTTGCGAGAATCGATCTGGTTTGACCGGATTTTGAAACCTTGGTACCAGTGTGCATAGACGGCCAGCTTTGATTTGAATGAATATTTACTCGACTTTGCTGCATGCATGCCTGGCAGCGTGAAATACTTTGATACTTCTACATTGAACGATCGTTAGGAAAATGTAAGCCGGGAAGTTAATAGCTAGTAAAATCAATGCAATGCAAGACATCATCATGAGAAGCTTGCTGCCGATCTTCATGTATGGCAGGACGAGGACCAAGCATGGCCTGCAAATCTTCACCACTTTGCTCATTATTGCCCGCTAGGACTTTCAATGTTGATGCACTTGTCTGCGTCCAGAAGCGGGCAGCATGTGTCGTGCGTGAAAGCGCTGGCACCACGTATTCTTCGCTTGTAATCCTTCGCCGTTATATTTTTAAATTCAACTTTAATTATTTATTTTATTTAAAAAAATTTAATAAATTTTATATAGTATGATATAATTTAATTTATTATTTAAGTTATTTAAATCACAACATAAAATTTTACATATTTAAACAAATTTTTTGAATAAAACGAATGGTGAAAATTGATTTTAGAAGCCAACGGCTACATTGATTTAAAAACAGAGAGATTATTTAATTAAGTCATCACATCGCTCCGGTTTCTTATTTTGTGCTCTAGTTTTAAAATATTGACACTGTTAACATCAGTTTTAGTCATATATTTTATTTAAAAATTTAGTTTAAATATGTAAAATAATTATTAGTCATATTTTAAATAATATTAATGATAATGTAATATATAGCACAAATATTATATTTAACATGTTTTTTAAATAATATAAATAGTTAAAATTAATTCTAGAGATTAATGATGTTAATATTTTAAAGAGCTCAGTTAGATATATATCATTATAATTTTTCAAATTGTAAATATGCCATCGCTGTATCACTTGCAGCGGTGGAGGACACATATGCACGAATAGCATATCTCAAATTAAAAAAAAATAGGAATGAAATCTATTAAAATAATCCTATTTTAAAACTAGAGCTATTTTAAAATTAGAGGGAGTAAAACAGTTTTGGTACAGCATGAATCAGTTTGAGGACCTAATTAACAGCCTTATCTTTTTTATAAATTTGATTAAATTAAAAAACTTAGTATTTGTATTTTTTATATTATTAAAAGAAATATTTTCGTAATATATATTTAATATTATTAAAATTATTGATTAAAATCGTAGTCAATAAAAGCTAAAAATAGACTTACCAAACGGCCAGATCGATCGAGCTCGGCGTGAAAATAATTTTCACCGAGCAATGCATGGCCGAAGCTCCAGTTCGTGGCTCCGCAGCACTTGGATGCACAATTACTCCTCATGCATATACGCGCTCCCCAGCCGGCTTCTTTATGAGCCGTCGACCATCCTCATGACCATCCCCGTCCTCAGACGCGAGCTTAAAGAAGAAGGCTTGCCGAGGTTCTTTCGCTCGCGCAGATATTCCCTCCTACCCTTCGCGCGCGTTCACCCACCCAGCACACCTTAGCTAGAGACAACTCTGGGCATCGCTTTGCATCGCATCGTACGTGCTTGCGGCTAGGGCGTACTTAGGGCGGTCACCTATGGCGGAGGTACTGTGTGATCTGCTCTTTGCTGACGACGACGTCGTCAACGGCGAGCTCCTGCAACACCCGGCCGACGCCGACGATCTCTTCGGCATCCTTCAGGAGTGGGAGGACTGCGTCAGCGGCGGCAGCGTCGAGGCGGCGCTGTCGTCTGCTGCCGACGCCGCGACGCCCACGTCGGTGGCGGCTAAGGGTAATAAGCGGCGGTCGCCTCAGGGACGCTGCGACGACAGCGTGCTGGTGCAGGAGCCAGCAAAGAAGCAGAGGTGTTCCCCGCCGGCGGTGGCCGTGGTGGCGGCGACGACTGGGGAGGGCGGCGCGACGAAGACAGCGACGACGTCGCACTCACACATCGCGGTGGAGCGGAACCGGAGAAAGCAGATGAACGAGCACCTCGCCGTGCTGCGCTCGCTCATGCCGTGCTTCTATGTCAAGCGAGTAAGATCACCGATCGGCTCTCTCTCTCTCTCTCTCTCTCTCACTGCGGCATGCTAGTAGGTTACTACTACTACAGTCGGTCCATCCATCTAGCTAGCTGGCCACCAGTCTTAGAATTGCACTACTCCATGCGCCATCGAAGGAGCTCACTATTGTTCATTTACCAATTACCACGGTCCTTGCTCGATAGTCTATAGCCTTTGGTCTTCCATGGTCCCAGAAGTGGCCTACGTACCCTGGAAACTATGAAATCTATAGCATCCACAGCTAGGAAAAAAATTGCAGTATAAAAAAATATTAGATGTCACTGATAAATGCGATATTTCGGATATATCAAAAAAATTGGCGAATTAATTTAAATACTTTTAAAATTAATTAACACAAACTCAAAAGAAATTGTCTTCAATTTATAAAACAACATGGTTGTATATGCAAAATAAAGTATTTTTCATTGATTAAAGATATTAAATAATGAAATTTTGGTGATAAAAAAATTTGGCCCTCACCGATAAATACGATATTTCGGATATATCAGTGAATTTTCGCTGATTTTTTTTCTTAGATCCACAGCGGTAGATTAATTACAATTATATAAAATTCTAAACCATGCTCATCAACCACGCAGTGACATTTTTATTTATTTAAACGTATTTATAATTTTTGCGATATACATGCATGCTTGTGTGTTAAGGGTGACCAGGCATCCATCATCGGAGGCGTGGTGAACTACATCAAGGAGCTGCAGCAGCTACGTCAGTCGCTGGAAGCCAAGAAGCAGCGCAAGGCGTACGCCGACCAGCTGGTCCTCAGCCCGCGCCGGCCGCTGCCGCTCAAGACAACCCCGCCGATGAGCCCGCGGCCCGCCGTCCCGATCATCAGCCCGAGGACGCCGCCGACGTCGAGCAGCCCGTACAGTACGCTCCGCAGGCAGCCATCTCTGCCACTTCTCCATCTGCCTCTGCCCTTACCACCGCCGCGGGGCTCGTCGGCCTACGAGTCCCCGGCGATGACGCCGACGTCCCAGGAATCGGCGGCATCGTCATCGTCGTCTTCGTCCTACCTGCCGTCGCTGGACGCCATAGCCGCCGAGCTCTGCGCCTACACGGCCAACAGCAAGCAGGCTACGGCATCAGGTGGGGCCGTCGTCCTCCCGGAAGTGAAGGTGGAGTTCTCCGGCGCGAACCTTGTGGTGAAGACGGCGTCGCAGCGCGCGCCGGGGCAGGCGGTGAAGGTCATCGCCGCGCTGGAGGGCCGGTCATCGCTGGAGATCCTCCATGCCAAGATCAGCACCGTGGACGACACGGCGGTGAACTCCTTCACGATCAAGGTCTGTGTCGTCCGTCCTGCCTCGTTTGCTTATTCATCGTCATTTATTAAACTAGACTAGATTCCAAGATTTCGAGGTACGCATGGGGCCTAACACTTTTTTGGACGGAGACACGCGCAGTATTCAATGGAACATGAACTATTATGGCAGGGCAGGACAGCCACTGATAGTAAAGCGCCCTAGCTTGTTTCATGTGACCTTCCCACTAGTAAGTGTTAGGGAGGGTGTATGCCTCGGTCCTGCATGTGGGTTGTAGGCGCAGATTGGGATGACAGCCTCTGTTATAATATGACAGTCACTGACATGTGAGTCTAGTTCTATATATCAGTGATTGGCAGTTACGGCAGTAGATGCTCACCCGCGCAGAGCACAACAACACTCCAAAAACTACATTGATGGAAAACACAGTTATCTGGACCTCTTGCTATAGACCAGTAGCGCATGGAGTTCATGTTGAAGTTGCACTGGCCATAAACCTGGCAGGACATCAAGTACCCAGATATCGGCATCACGTTCTGTATATGATCGAGCACACATATAGTATAGTTAATAAATAAACTAGGAGTACTGTGGATAGCATGATCTCAAACTGATAACACTATATGCACATAGTAAAACTAGCGGTGGAGATTGAGATTCCTGCCGCTCACTGTGCACAAGTTTTTGTTGTCATGGTGCAGTGTGATAGAGTACACGCATGTGCGAAACCCCCTACATAAATTGACTTCGTCTTGGGCAAGCATGCAGTTCATTGCTACTTAAATGTGTAAAGGGTGCCGTTGGAGCACAAGATTTTTTATAGGAGTCGTATAGAAGTCAGTTCAAATTTATAAAAAAAATATAGGAGCTAGTAAAAATTTTCTCCATTTCAAAGCCTCAAAGGAGGCATAAATCTTGAAATCCTCGCTTATCTTTCGTTAACCTTTTTTCCACAGATTGGAATCGAGTGCGGCCTCAGCGCCGAAGAGCTGGTGCAAGAGATTCAGCAATGCTTCTAATAACGTGTTGTGATAATTCAAATTCGTCGAATCTACCATGTTTGATGTTTGCTTAGAAGAAGTGTTTAGTTTAATCAGGTGCAGCAGCATAAGAGGTCGGTGTATAGCTGCTCAAAGGGACCGGATCACGCTTGATTTGTGTTTACATGGAGGGGACCTAGTAGTCAGCACGCGGGCTAGATAGATTGATAGCCTGAACAGGGCGATGACCATGCTACTGCCATATTAGCTGTGTCATTGTATCAACTGATGATTGTGTGCATTGTGTCACGATGCAGATATGGAAGTTTCATGCCCAAGAATGTGGGTTTAATTATTTCATCTCACCAATGCAATTTTTGCTGCAAATCGTGACACTTGAAGTTTGCCTTCAAATAGTGAAATGGGATGGGATGGTAATGTAAATCTATAGTATGGAAATTGGCACTTGCAGCTGGTAACCAGGAAGCATCAAGGGCTGGAGATGTGTGGATCCTGCTCTAACAAACTGCTCAGCACGTCTTCATCGCTAACATATGGGATCGTTGTTCAACTAGGGTCCCATGATAGTGACATGATGTGCTAGGCAGTACGTTAGGCATGTCTCTTTCGGACTAGGCTAGGCTATGGGTTTAGGGCCAAAAATGATTTCGTATATGGTTCATAAATATAAATCATTCTAGCATTCAAATTTTATTTCTCAATGTATATCTTTCTCACTTTTCGATATAATTTTCTCTTCTCCCATCACACTTTCTCTCTTCTCAATAAATATCTATCTCTATCTATTTTTTTCTTTGTTATTTTCTACATACTATAATTTTTTATTTTTTTTAATTCTCGTGCTTAAAGTTAAAATGACTTATATTGTGAACGGGAGGGAGTATGATATAATAAACATGAGAAATTTTGCGCAAGTTGATTTCATAATAATTTCCTTTCCAATGGTAAGAGACCTACTAATAAATCTCTTAAGGTATACATAGCTTATTTTCTACAAATAACATGGGATTGTTACCCTCATATAAAAAGTTTCTCAAGTGTTGTTGTCTAGTTGGAACTTCCCTAATGTTAAATGGCTGATGGTAATCCTGTTATCGGGATTTCTTCGTTTGATTTTTATTTGTAATTTATTTCATCCTAGAAAATAATTTCAATTTATATTAGAAAGACTTTCCTCTATAAATTTATTTACATAAAAGACAAAAAACCATCGCGATTGCTGAAAAATTCTTGGCAAATTTGTGCAGAAAAATCTAGTTGTGGGAACTTGGGTCCGGCCTGGCGGATAGCTAGCTTCGGCCTTTGGGCACCAACGACGAGTAGCGCCCAGCGGGAGAAGCTGAGAAGCCCAAGCCCAGCAGAATCTGCCGGTCGAATTTGGGCCGTCCTCGTTATCTGTATTCGAACCCACCACGCAGACGGGCCGATCGAACCCGCCGCCGACCCATCTCCTCTCCGTCCTGCGCCGCGGCGGCGGCTCCAGCTCTCCACCGCCGGCGGCAGGGGGCGCGCGGCTGAAAGCTGCGTCCGGGGCCAGATGAGCAGCGGTGGCATGAACGCGGTGTTCTACGCGGACAAGTACCACCCGATCCAGGCGGGAAGCATCGACGGCACGGACATCGCGCCCCACGACAACGCCGTCCTCCGCGCCCTCATCTGCTCCCAGGCCGGCCTCTGTGCGTGCGCTCCACCTCTTGTTCTTTCTCCTCGCTCCCTCATTTGTTTCGCTGTCTTAATCCGAGCCCCCGTTTTGTTGCAGACGACCCGTTCGGTGACCCCAAGGCCACTGGCGACCCTTACTGCACGCTCTTCGTCGGCCGCCTCTCGCGCCAGACCGATGATGAGATGCTCCGTAAGGTGAGCTGTCTCGGAGCAACCGCTCCTGTGCTTGTGTGCTCGGTGTGCTGTTAACTCATTGTTAGGGCATGGTTGCTTCTGTCTGGATACAGGCGATGAACAGGTACGGGAGAGTGAAAAGCATGCGGCTGGTGCGCGACATTGGTGAGCAATCATTTTTGCTTAGGGGTCGTTTGGATCCTTTCATTTTGAAGGAATTGAAATCTACACAATGAGTTAAGTCATTTAGCTTGGAATTTGATATTCCACAACTTTCTCAAGCTCACAAATAAGACTATCTCAAATTCATAGGGTGAAAAATGAAAATAGATTCTATAAACTATTATGCTACAATTCTATTCTTTAACTTATAACACACTCTTTAACTCACTTCTGTACAATAGAAATACAATATACAAATATGTCTCTTGTATGTCTAACAATAAATAAACAAATATATTCTATATATAACTATATTAGCTTAATTAATCTATGTCTAAATTGTAATTCTCAAAATGAATTCAAGTCCAAGGATCCAAACGGGCCCTTAGTGAAATCGTTCTTCATTTTTCTTGCTATTCACAGAATGAGAACTGTCTGTAGTGAAGACTGAAGTATAAAAACCTCTCGAATGCTTCATAGAGACCATTCGAGAACTTATCCCCTATTAAGTCTTGAACCGGTGGCATGAATCGTTAGTAGATAGCAAATAGTGGCACATCCTGGGGAGCATCTGCCTTCAGAAGTTGCTTTTTTTTTTGCTTGATTCTTTAGTTTGTCTTCAATTAATCAAACTACTAAAAATTTGCAGTTACTGGTGCTTCTCGTGGCTATGCTTTCGTTGAGTATGAAACTGAAAGAGAGATGCGCCATGCCTATGAGGTATTCTCTAGAATATTAAGTTTCTGAGCTCTAGCTGTGTCCTGAATATTGTTAGATGTTTGAATTTTAATGTCACTGCCTTTGTCTAAAGGATGCACACCATTCCGTTATTGATGGCAGTGAAGTGATTGTAGATTACTACAGGCAACAGCTTATGCCTGGATGGATACCAAGGAGGCTAGGTTTATTCCCTGCTGAGGTATTGTTAAAATGTTTATAACTCACAGTACAGTCTGTTAATCTTTATTTTATATGACCTTATATTTAGGAGGTGGGCTTGGAGGAAAGAAAGAATCTGGTCAACTGCGGTTTGGAGGTCGAGAAAGGCCATTTCGTGCTCCCTTGTATGAACACAAACATTATAAAATACACTATGTTTATGACAGGAAGTCAATATATCTAAGGGTATTGTGCCTGAGAGTCTTAATATTATTAACATAACAGGCGACCTATTCCTTATGACGAATTGAAGAAGCTTGGGATCCCACCACCACCTGAAGGGCGGTATATGACACGTTTTCAGGTACCTCTCTTATTGCTCTGTTCACAGAGAGTGGAGCTCATTAGTGACATGAGGTGTTACGCTAACAATCTAGAGAAACTGATGACTTTATTATGTATTTATGTTCAATAATCCATCTTCACATGCTCAAAGTGATAAATCTGAATGCTTGACTTGTATCCAAGACATCATTTAGGGATGGAGAACAATAAGAAACTAAAATTCTTGCTCATTCAGGATATTTTGAGTGAAACATTACGCAGAAAGGAAAAGGAAGATCCTTGTTTTCTTACGTGTGTTTTGGCCACAACAATTCATTCACCATCGTCATTGCCAGCGCTGATTGCACCCTGACAGATGGAGAATAATAACCTACCTGTGGCACATGCATGTGTTCAGTAGCATGTTTGACGTGTCCAGTAATTTTGTTGGCTTTGTTAATCATTATTATTTGCCCTCGATCTTTGGGAAAGAGGCTTTCTAGCTGCGACCTGACTGCTTACTGTTACTATTGAAATAATATGACTGAGCCACCTATCATAGGTTCCACCACCACCCAGATGTAAAACTGGCAGCAATGACAGGGAAGATTCATCTCCGAGGAGGCGATCCAGGGACAGATTGGATGATAGTAGCCACAGAAGACAGAGAAGTCCAACCGAAGATGGCCACCGGAAGAGAGGCAGCCATGACCGACGAGAAGAATCACAAAGCCGGATTAGTGAAAGATCATCCATTACCAGGGAGGAAATCAGGTCCAGCAGACAGAGAGAAGCAATGGGAGATGATGATGGTCGTCGCAAGCGGAGGAGAAGAAGCCGAGAACCAGGTGAAGTATCTCCAGCGGAGGATGGTAGCTACAGAAGAGAAAAAACTTCACCTGAACCTGAACAAAGCCCTGATCAGTACTGTCACCACCGGCATCACAGAGAGCAGAGACATGAGAGCAGACACTCTGAGCACAGGCACCGTCGGCATCACGACCGTCATGGTCACTCCAAGGGAAGTGAGAGCGACGATTACAGCCGCTAGATATGGAGCTGCTTATGTTAACCTTAACCGTATGTTTCAAGGTGTAAAGCTGAATTGTTGGTGTACACTTCTTGATTTGATAGGACTAAATGTTAGATAGGACAAACACATTTGGTTCAATTGCATGCTAAGGAATTACTCTCTCTGGTTTTAAAATATTGAATTAACTTTGACCATTCGTTTTATTTAAAAAAAATTATTCAAATGAGTGAACTTTTGTTATTATTTAATTTATCATTAAACTAATAATTTTATATATTCGAATAAATTTTTTTAATAAGACAAATAATCAAAGTTAAAGTTATAAATCAATGATGATGTCAATAATTTAAAACTGAAGAGAGTACGTGCTTTTGAGATAGATCAAAATTGGTTCTCCTCTAACAAGGTTTGCCGAGCAAGCCCAAATGGTAACATGAATGTGCCCAACGCTCCTTGACATTACGGGGTTTTTAAACTGTTCACAATATGAGACATCATAGTCAGCATTTGCGTGTGCGTGGTGCCGTCAAATGGTGATATAGCAATTGCTCGTGTAGGCGTCTTGCGTTGCCTATTTTTTGGCACATTTTGCATTAAGAGAGAAAAGAGAAACAACAATACAAACACGAATACACGACCAAAGTCAACATGGCACGAAGCCTATCTTGCCGCTCCCATCTCTGCTGATCACGATGACGGAGTAAACTCGACAATAATAACGTGGAGCCAAATACCAGACGAACAAAACATCTTCTATGGTATAAAAGCCATTGTAATTGCTTCTGGTGCATAGACTCGAACCTTTGCATAATTTTCTTGAACCGGCTTAAAAATTAACATTGGACATTCCTGTCAAGCCATGAAAGGTACATCTGAAACTTCTTGGATTCACATTTTCCTGAAATTTTGTATTGATGGTTTTGCCATTCTCATAGTTGTCACCAAATGTTCACTTAATTTTGTAAGTTCAAAGAAACTCTTTTATTCTGGCTGATCTCCATGAAATTGGCAGACCAATACATTCAAGCCCAGACAAAGTTCTGTAATCCGAACAATATTCTGGGTATCACAAATTACATGTCAATCTTTGAATTCTTACTAGCATGATGAACTTTTGAAATTTCTGCTCAGCTAGCGATGATCAGATCAAAGGAAAATAGCAAATGATCACGGATTAGTCATCTGCCTACACCCGACTCCCTTTCTGAACAAGAAGAATGCTTGGGGTAGCAAACAGTGACAACTCTACCTTGAACATTCACAAAACACACTGAAACACAACTTATTTGCATTTCCGATGTTCTCACATGCACTGGCGGAGAAGCTAAAACACACAGAAACTCATGGTGGCGTGCAGTATTGTTGGGGCAACTTCATGTGAACATATCTACAATTTACTGTTATATGTGGTCAGTGCACCAGGGCAACACAGCTTTAGCTTCACCAGGGAAAGGATGCCTAGGAAAAGATGTACTTTCAGGTAGCACATTTTCACAATATGTAAACACATGATGCACATGCAGTCCTGTTAAGTCTGGCAACTCTGCTCAGTATCAATTTCCATTTTGTAACCAAGGTCAATACTCCCTCATTTTAATTTGCTGATGTTGGTTAGTGCAAGGGAGCCCTTTGCAGTGGTAAAGCTGCTTCCTTGTGACCACAAGGTCACGGGTTCAAGTTCTAGGAAATAGCGTCTTGCAAAAATAAATAAAAGGCTGCGTACAAAAGACCTAAAGTGGTCGGACCCTTCTCCATACCTTGCGCAAGCAGTAGCTAGCTACAAGCAACAGGCGGCCCCTTTTTTTTTAATTAGTGCAATGGAATGGAGAGTATATCAGTCAGCTCATTTTCTAATGCCGTTCATCACTTATCAAAAGCATTGTGAATTTGTGATCACATATGCACCAGCACCAAGGATGGATTTTAGACTTTTGGAACCATAAACTCCTAGTTCATATATTGTCAGTGCAACCGTATCAAGTATACAATGGAAGAAGAATTAACTAAATAAGGACCAGCATTATCAGTGAATTTATTCATCCCATGCTTATGTCAGACCAGTTCTGATATGTCACCTACTGATCATCATTTATTTCTGATGAAGACTGCCTCAAATCTATGCGTCTGTTATATGGGCACTAACAGTAAATAGATGAGCAAAGGTCAGGTGCCAGATCAACCAAACCATCACAGTGTACAGACCATGAAACATAAACTGAGGTAATTGCAAGGGGATTCAATATTACATCATCCACAAACTCCACATTCAAGGAAAGAAACATGTTATAACAAACAGCACCAGTTTTGCCCATCAAATTATTATTCTTTTACCAAATCCGCAACATAAAAGGGACAGCACCGCCGAGCCGGAAAATGAAGGAAGGCTCACAGCCAATGCATTGAAAGTCTCACCTTTTGCCATGCATTGCACCGCGCCGTGCCATTACGGAATGTCCCACGGCTTGGGCTCGGGGATGGCAACGACCATACCCTGCAGCTCCGGAGCGAGCACGACCTGGCAGCCCAGCCGCGCGTGCTTGTTGAGCTCGCGGTTCCTGGACGCGCGGGTAAGCACGTACTGCTCCTCGTAGGACGCCGGCGGCAGCTTCTCGAGCCACTCTTGCGCGATGTGGACCTCGCACTCGGCCGAGCAAGCGTCGATTTCCTCCAGACGGTGGGAGGCCGGCTCGATGAGCCCCGCGTTGGCGAGAGCGCGGAGGACGGTCTGCCCGGACAGGCCGACGACCTCGCGGCGCCCACCGTCGGGGTCGATGGCCAGGAGGCGCACGATGCGGTCGGCGACCTTAGCGGATCCCGGGGCGGGGGCCGGGGCGCCGGAGGCGGAGGCTGGGGACACGGCGCAGAAGGGGCGGGCGAGCGAGGGGGTGAGGCGCAGCGGGAGGCGACGCAGCGCGCGCGCCGCGATCGCCATGGCTGCTGCTTGGTTAGGGTTCGGATTGGAGATCTGGGGGACGAGGGCGACGGGGCCGAGGGGGGACGGTGGAGCAGTCGGAAGAGCGATTGGGATCGAGTGATGTGTTTCTGAATAGTGGGCCCGCAAGGTAGTGGGTGTGAAATTTGTAGAAATTGACATATCAGTAATTTTCCTTTCATAACTTGGAGTTTGAATATCAGTTTTCACCATTAATTTCAGCTCATTAGAATTTACCATTTTAATTCTAAATTGATTTTCAATATTGTTATATGGAGCTATGCAAGTGATTTTATGAGTTATGAATTTGGTTCTGTGTAATATTCATTTTATTTAAAAAATTACTTCAAATGTATAAAATTATGTTGGATTTAAAATAACTTTAAATGATAAAGCAAATTATAGTAAAAAATATAATATCTATAACACTTTTTTGAATAAAATAAATTATCAAAAATGATGTTATAAATTGTCGGTGACATAATTTAGCAACAGAGAGAGTAATAAGTGGATGTAGAGTGAATGGTATTATTATATTGGCTGCAATGTTGAGAGGCTTGGGGCTAATGAGAAATGATTTGCCATTTTATAATCAGTAATGATCAGATGTGAAAATGATCTTGAAATTTATTTGGACAGAGCTTGAGCTTTTCAAAAAGTCGGTAGGAACCATTCAAAATGATACAACTAACATATTGAAAGCACTGCTTAACATCTATTTAGTCAGGTTTCATAAGTCTAAAGAGATAGAATACAGTTAACAAGCTAGATTCAAACTTAGTTGTGTGATCTATTATTTCTTATATAGATTGGCTCCCAGAGGTCAGTGCTTCCGGAAGAGGGGGTTTGCATGAACTAATTTGATATATATCATTATAATTTTGTAAAATTTAAAATATGCTATTTAAGCTTATGTGTTATTCATTCGCAAATTACATATGTCGTTGACACATAATGACATATTTAAAAATTTGTAAAATCTATTACAACAATTAATGTAATGTTGACTTTCAATAGACCATTGTACGAGTAATGCATAATTTTTACATTATACGAGCAATGCATAATTTTACAGAGGTTATATACCTGCAACATTGTCACTAAAGCTTGCTGCTTGCCTTAACCTAGTATTTTGCTGGTGTTTATCCAATCTAAGGATAAGAACCAAAAGCTGATCATATCATTCTCAAATGGGTTGCGGCTGACCACGAGACGCCGGCGAAATAATTATGTGCGAAGGTTCTGTTGGCTGTAGGATCACGAAATATTCTCATTGAGAAAAAAAAATAGAAACGTTGATAAAACAATGCCCCCACGCAGGATCGAACTACGGACCTTCAGTTTACAAGACTGACGCTCTACCACTGAGCTATAGGGGCGGCTTGTGATGATGTTTGCTAATTAATTATAACAACAATCTTAGTTTGACAGTGTTATATTCCAAGTATAAAGTTTCAAAAGCCCCTTCGCCACTTCGATAAATACAATTAAGCCCTATCGATTCTAGAAAGAAGGCAAGTTCGTCTTATTTCGCCTCCCAAACCCTAGCCCTCGTTCGAGCTCGCTGTCGGCATGTCCGCCAGGTTGCTCCGGCGAGTTCTTCAGGAGCTGGAGTCCTCCCCGCAGGACCTCAACCTCGCCTCCGACGAGCAGCCCGAGCAGGAGGAGGAGGAGGAGGAGGAGGTCTCTCCTCCCCGCGCGGCCCCGAGGAACCCCTTCGATCTCCTCGGCGACGACGTCGACGAAGAAGACCAGGTCCGTGCTTCATCTGCTCACCCTGTTAGAATTATGTACTGCTAGTAAGAGTACTTGGACCTGATTGTTATTAGACGCAATGGTGCTGCGCTCCTAGTGTGTGTGTTTTTTTTACATAGATGATGAATTGTTGTTAAGCGTAATTAGAGACGATCGTTTTAGGAACTTTGTGATGTTAGTGTTGTGAAAGGATGCGAGAGACCAGTTTTATGGTTCTGCGCCTGTGGTTGTTTTGGTGATAGATACTTAGCCCCTGGACAGTATCTCGGAAGGATTAATGTTGCACGGTCAGGGACTCAGGAGGCAGTTATCATCGTCACTGACGGTGGAAAATCACTTGATAAGCTACTTGCCTTGACATAAAACAGGTTGTACAATGGCATCTGCAGTTTGGTTAACTCCTAATAGTTGGTTGTAATTTGTGCATAGGCACCAAATGATGATTTGGTCATTTCTTGAGTACGCAAAGAAAAATATTTTTTCCCATTCAACTATGTGCCTGCTTTATGTTTGGTTGTATCATGCATCAGCATAGACTGGTAACTTTGGTTCCATGTTTAGGACATTTATTCACATTACTTAGCTCATGGTGCATGTTTGCATGGTAAGAAGCAAAACGGTTATGAAATCTTGAGGATCCAGATTGTAGCCAAGCCATGCTATGACATGCTGTATTGCTGACTTTTTTTTTCTCTTCAGTTTACTGTACTCACAATGGTTGAAAGTTCTATTCATTATTATTGCTTACCTTTTTTTTTACTATCATTATTGCTTATGCGATGTTTAGCTTATGTGCTTGCTCAGCTGCAGGAAGATGAAACGGAAAGAAGTCAACCTGATAGTTATACAGAGCAGAAACATTTTGTGAAAGAGAAGCCATCTATCGTTGTTCCTGAAACAAATAAGAAATCAAAGAAAAAGAAGAAAAAGGTTAAAGCGGAACCATCACAAGCAAAGTTGAAAGATGAGCAGTCACTGGATTCAATTCTGGAAGATCTATCTATTGAAAATAAGCACACACATCAAAGCGCTCATCAAAGTGACAGAACATCTGGAAAGGAAATTGAGACAAGTGAAAAAACTTCTGGAACGTCCACAGTTCTTGCAATTGATCCCAAACACCTGAAGAGTGAAAATGAGATGAGGCGCATTTTTGGATCGAAGGTAGTGGATTCGTTTGAAAATCAAAGGAATATCCCTAGCAGTTCAAGGCAAGTACGTGGTGTTAGGCGTGTTGTCCATAATCCAAGGAGGAATCTTCTTGTATCTCCACCTAGCTACTGGCCGCCTTGGGACAAGTCAATGTCAATGGATCTTATTGAGACTAAGAGTGGTTTGAATTATTTCAGGTGAGGTGTCACTTGTCAGCTTATTTATTCATAGTGTACACAATAAGTATGCCTCCTCCATCGTAGATTCTACCATGTTACTGAATATTCTTTGGGATGAGATGCTTGAGGGACAAATTTTTATTTTTCGGTAATGAATCTTATTTGAATGTGGGGTAAATGATTATTCAGATGGTCTGCAGTTATGCTTCAGTAATTCCCCAGTCTTCTAACCACTATAATCTTGCCTTGGTGACAACTTTCTTTTTACAGTTAACCACACAAGGTGTCATGTGTACTTAAGCTTTTGGTTTGGGCTGCATTTGTCTTAAATTTCTGCTGCATATTTTTGGGATTGTCTGGATAGAATATTTATTCTGCATGTCTCCAGTTTGCTATTACAGATTACGGTGGAAGCAATAAATTTCTGCAAGCATCTTAACTTTGTAGTTCCACATATACATAACTAGGTCCTTCATTGTTCGCAGGTACACATATGATCAATCTGTCAGCCATGTGCAGGAATTATTTGAAGCAGCCAAAGGAGCCAATGATCTCAATGCTATAGCAGCTATACTAGTAAAATATCCTTACCATCCTGAATCACTGCTGACATTTGCTGAACTTTTCAAATATTCTGGAGAGCATCAGTCATCAGCAGATGCTGTTGAGAAGTGTCTATTTGCAATGGAGTCTGCTTGGCACCCATTATTTAGCCCAATGCAGGGGAATCACCAGTTAAAATACAGCCATGACACAAACAAGCCATTTTTTACAGCTTTCTTCAGTCACATGAAGAATTTGGATAGACGCGGCTGTCACCGGTCTGCTTTAGAGGTGTGCAAGTTTCTGTTGTCACTGGATTCCGACGATCCTAAGGGTGCTTTATTTTGCATTGATTATTTTGCTCTAAGATCGCAACAATACAAATGGTTGGAGCAATTCGCAGAAGAGTATCAGTGTGATAACTCCCTGTGGTTATTCCCAAATTTCTCTTTTTCTCTTGCTATTGCACGTTTTTACCTTGAGCGTGATGTAGCTGAGGAGGGTTCTGATAATGCTGACAAGTCAACATCTGTTGATCTTCTGAAGCAAGCTCTGATGCTACATCCTGTAGTCCTTCAGAAGATAGTCGACAAGGCTCCTCTGAAAGACTCATCATGGACCCAATTTCTTAGAAATGTATTCTTTGGATCAGCAAAACCAGGGAGCCCTTCACTTGAGCATATGATTAACATATATGTTGAGCGTCATTATATCATGTGGAGGTTCCCAGAACTGCAGAACCTACTGAAAGAGGCTGCTCTTTTGGTGATTGAATCATTGAAGCAGGATAGCAGAGAAGCACAGGACTGGGCTTGTGTAAGAAAAGAGGCATTCTCTTCAGAGAAGAATGAGTAAGTTGCTCTGAAATATTTGCATCACAGTCCGAGTTTTCTTATTTATGTTCTTTGTTCTCAAGTTTGGACTGCAGAATAATGTTGGTGACCTGCCTTCATTTTGACATTTTTCTTTTCGGGTAGCAATATGAACTGTTTTGCCTCAGGCTTGAAAGGTTATGAGAATATATGGGCCTCAGTCTGAAACTTCTGTATGAATCATGTGGGTTAAGGTCCAGCGTAATTACACAATACTACCTCCATTCCAAAATATAAGCATTTCTAGATTTAGATAAGGTCAAATTATTTTTAACTTTTACTAATAATATCTAAAAAATTACATAATTTTTAATATAAAAATATACTTTTTATGAAAACTTATTTTATGATGAATCCAAAAAATATAATTTTTTATATGATAAAACATTATTAATGGTCAAAGCAATAAAAGTTTGACTTTGCTAAACCTAGAAATGCTTATATTTTGGAATGGAGGGAGTAGTAACTTATTTGTGTTGTTGGGTGTTGTGCTGTGTATAACTTTAAAGTAAAATTAGGCACTTATATCTTTGAGATGATAAAGTAGTTTTGTATACGAATTGGATGGCATTTATAAACAGGAATTAACAGGTTGATAGATACTTGTAGGTGTTATCCATAATACTGTTCATGACACAAACATGTTTTGAGTATATTGTTGTATTTTGCAGGTACTCTCATCTGCTTGTTTCAGACTTCTCTGATACCACGCCGTCACTACCCCCAGAAGAACTACGGCCATTTATGGTTGGCCCGGGAATGGCTCAAGAGATGCAACTACCTCCTGAACATGAAGCTGGGCCTGAGAGACCACGTGCCCCTCGTGAAGTAGCTGGGCGCAATCCTGCGTTAGTCTTCCTCGAATCTCTGCTCCCATGGATAGACTATGGTGACAATGATCACGATGCAAATGACGAACACGATGGTGCCTGATCAGGTGGTCGCACCAAGCAGCATGGACTCATAATTGCACCTGAAGCCTGTCTGTTCAGAAATGTTGCTGCTAATCATTAGTGTTGTCGGTTCCGGCCCCGCAAATAACAATCGTAGCGTTCCCTTCCCACCCATGTATGGCTGACTGCTGTATTGCACAGACGTTACATTCCAATTTTGGGTCCCAAACTTGAGTTCAAGCATCTCCCTGCGTGTGAGTTGGTCCTGCTGCTAATGAAGGGTTCATATTCGAGGTTACATTATGGTTATGTGGGGTCAGGTGATTAATCCATCATGTAAACCGGTTTATTTTGATACAGTATATTGGCCAAAAAGTATCCCAATACTGCTCATGCAAATATTATGTATCCTGTTCCTCGCATATGCAAATATGATGCAAACACAGTATTGTACAACGCATTCTGTCCCCTGCAAGTTTTACTCGATTTTGCGCGCGCATTATGGTCATCAACTGCCGGGATAATATGTGTGTGGCTCAGTACGGTTGACTCATGGACCTGCGCACAAAACGACAGACTGCCCGAGAAACTTTCCAAAGGGAAGGGAGACTGGGCGCTGGTGCCGTCTTTGAAGGGAACAAGTACAGCAAACCTGACCGTTTAGTGCTTGTCTGAGCTCAGCGAATATGTCATACTGTCTGGTTGTGATCGCCGAATGGTCGGCTTGTGTATCCCTCATTCACACATCAAAAGGCACGGATATTTGTCTGCCGTTTCCTTGTTATACATGCGCAAATTAAATTCGCCTTTGCATGCATATGAAGTTTTACACGAGCTTTTTTTTTTTGTCGATGTAGCAGTATGAAAATTCATGCGTTTCAAAACATATACTAAAAGTTGTTGATCTTACTAAAACTGTTTATAAGAATATAATGCAAATTATTTCATTGTTTTATTATGGATATGTATTGATGCTTAAGGTCCTGTCTAGGTGTTAAAAATTAATAAACTATGGTTTTTGAAAGCAGGTCAAATAACAATCATGGTTTGAAAAAAATAGTTTGGAGATATGCCACCGATTGTGTCACGTGCTGGGGCTGCGAATGGATGACACATAGATCTCAATGATAGTATATCTTAAATTTCAAAAAAAAAATATAATAACATGTATCAAACTAATCCTTAAAAAAAGAGGTTATGAGTGAATTTTAAAATCTAAAATGGTTGTACTTTTATCAATATTATGGTTTCTAAAACTATAATTTTTGTTTCATCCAAACACATCATCACTTTTTAAATCCAATGTATTTTACAAAACATAGTATTTTTCTAAAACTTTAAAGTGCTTTGTATACAGACAGGACCTAAAATTTCTTATACTTTGAAAATGTCTTTTTAATCCTGCCTAGGTTTAGACCCTCTTTGAAATATGAGAAATTTTCTTATTTTCGTGTGATTCCTATTAAATTAATGCATTTCAAAAGGGGGCCTTAGATTATCCTTTGGTCTCTTTTTTGAGAAAGGATAATCCTTTGGAGCTGGAGACATGTAGAACACCCTTCCACTTTTTAAAACCCTGTTCTCTCCAACGGTACACGAGTCCGTTATCGTATATCCCCATAAACCTGGAAAAACTCTCCTCACCGTTCGATCGCAATCGGACGCCGAAGAAAATCCGACCTACCAGTCCCCTGAACCCTCCGATCCCCACTCCTTGACTCCTCCACACCCACTTATACAGGGCCCCGCGGAAGTAATAGACCCACTTGTCAGGGGAGACACCCGCGTTACAAACCTGTGAACGTCGTGGCCGAGGCAGCCCTCACCTCACGTGCCCGACGCGTGCTGCCGGGAGGAGAGAGAGAGAGACCCGAAAGCCGAAACCCTCGCGTCGTCGGAGCACTCTTCCGATCCGCTTCGAAACCCCCGACCCGAAGGAAGCGAGTGGGGAACAACCTCAGCGACTAGCATCGCCTCCGCCCCCTCGCGCCGCCCGCCGCCGCCTCGAATCCGGCCTGGCTCGCGCCGCGCGGTCCACCGCCCATCGGATCCCCGAGGTCAGCTCGCCGCCGCGGCCGCCTCTGGATCCCCCTCTTATTTTTTTCACGCCGTTTTTTCCACCCATTTTGTGGGTTTTATCTCGTAGCGCTGGCGCATGGGGGCGGGGTTTTGTTCGCCCGTACGAATTTCGGATGATTCGTGGTTCTCTGATCGGATTTTTGTGCGGTGGATTCGTATTATGGTTCACGGGTTTGATTTTCTGGTGCTTTTTTGGGAGAAGGGGTGGGGGGGGGGGGGGGTGTGGGGGTGGAATATCGACTGCTGTTTCCGTTTTGTAATGTACGAATGGCTAATTTGCTCTTGTTACATCTCTTATCTGTGTACATAGGTAGCTGGATTCGGAGCTAGGGTTTGGGTATTTGCCTAAATCGCTGGACTGTTTGTCCTGATTTAAGGAGCAATTGACAACATGGTTTGTAAGTGTGCATAAGGATTACTCGGGGAATGGTGGTGATGGAGGGAAAGGGGGATGGGGCGGTGATGCCTGTGAGGAGCAGTGACCGGCTGCGGCAGCGCCCAAAGTACTACGCTCGGGGCTATATGTACTACAAACCACCAATGCGCAAGAAGGTCAAGTCTAAGAAGCGTACAGCTGCTTCACAGATTGCTAAGAAACTGCTTCGCAAACCAGCTGCACGGACTCCACCCGCCGATGTAAGCTACTTCGTCTCTTCTGCTTAATGAGCATTTGATTTCACCTGTTCTTTGTAACTGCATGTATCGAATTGACATTGTGTCTATGCTATTAACACGTGTTAGTTATGCACCATTTTTGGGCTAAAAGAATATACATGTAATATGGACTTTGGTAGCTTTGATGTGCTCTCTTGATGGAGTTATTTTTGAGTGTGGTTGATAGAGTGCTGGATTCACAAGGTCTTACTTTTAGTGTTAGGTGTATTACGTAGTAGCTTTCCAATTGACAGTCACTTAATACAACAGAGAGATGAACCATCAAAGCTATGGTACTTAGGCATGTCTATAGTTCAAATGTTTGTTATATTGTCCTGTTATCAGTAACTTAGAATCCTGTGCATTTAGTGTTTTGAACCTTTGATTGAATGCCTGCCATCTGTTTTCATTTCTGTATCTGTACTGTGTGTTTTATTTTGGAGTAATCACATGTCACATAAATTCTGTAGCTTTGGTAATAATTTCTTCTATAATGGGTTTCAGCCTATGAAAAAAAAACTATTTTCTGTCTCATCAATCTTCAAGGATTAATTTTTAATTTTAAAGTTACCTTAGTGGTGAATTCTTTTTGGAAACATGTTCCATGTTCAAGGAAAAAAGTGATGATATCTTATTTCCATAAGGTTAACACAAATCATCAAAACTGTACGTTCTAATCATTTGGGATTTAGTTATCACTAAAAGTACTAGTATTACTCAAGCCCTTGTATATCATAACGTTGTAATGTGGTCTATCATGTCTGAGTGTACAATATTTGATCCGTTATTGATTTATATAACAAACACTTTATAATTATTCTTGGAGTACTCTGCTTCCTATCCAGCAGTTTTATGTGCTGAGGAATTTGTTGATTTTATTAAGGTTGTACTGTTACACTAGTATTCATGGTTACGCTGGTTATTGACTACAACGTCATTAGTCTGTTACTAGGCTTTTATTTCTAGGTTCATGTTGATATTAGCGAACTATGCATCTGCACATTTGTTAAAATTTGATTCATGTCTTACAGCTTGTTATGGAGGATCATGTTTTCGTGTAACGACTTTATTGGTTATTCTCAGTTGGTTTGAGTTGGTTGGGTTATAATGTTATCCTTTATAGTCTATTGCAGCAAATTTGCGCCGTTCAACACGGAAGCGTAGAATCTCTGTAAATTTGGAGGGCTATGATACAGATAGTTCCAGTATGGAAGATGATGACCTTATGGTGAGTTTCTGCAGTTACTTAAAGGCTACTCTGCTTGTCACATTATTACCCAACTGGCAACTGAATATACTGAGTATTGTTTTCATTAACTAAATTTCTCCTTGAATGTGTCAGAGACCGAGATACCGAACTTCAAAGAGCAAAGGAGAAAATAGTGCTGGACATGATGAAGGGCAAGGTCGGCCGAGGCGCCAAAAGTTGTCTAACTCTATACCCCGTCGTGAAGGTTTACGGCCTAGAAGATCTTTGCGTGGCCAAAGACTAAATGCGTACCAAGAATCTGAAGATGAGCAGGAAAGCTCTGAAGATCAAGGCGCAGAAGATCAAAGAGAAAATGGCAATGACATGGAAGAGGATGTTGATGATGAGGAGGTTGATGGAGCTGATGAAGCTGAAGCAGATGGAGATGATGAAGATGGTGAGGAAGAGCAGGAAGGAAGGAGGAGGTATGATCTAAGGGATCGTTCGGAAGTTCGTAGACCATCACCTCGGAAGGAAGGCAAACACAGACCACAGTCTCCTCGAAGAGTGCTAGTTCATGGAATTGGGCCAAAGAACAACAGATACTTAAAAAAGGGTGGGTCACGCATGCACAAGCGCCCTCGTTTCTCTTTGCCAGATGATTCGGATGATTCCCTTCTTGTGGATGAACCGGACGAAGGTCCATCCATGCCATGGATGCGTGGTGGGAGAGGAGGTATGCCATGGATGATGGGTGGATTGGACATGCATAGTCCAGCAGCATGGGGTCTGAATGCTGGAGCCTCAGGATGGGGTCATCAGGGTGACAATGTACTCATGCCTGGGGTCCAAACTGCTGGACCAAGTTCCAAGGGAGGGGCTGATATCCAACCTCTTCAGGTTGATGAAAGTGTGAGTTTTAATGATATAGGTGGACTATCGGAGTATATTGATTCGCTAAAGGAAATGGTGTTCTTCCCTTTGCTGTATCCAGATTTTTTTGCAAACTATCATATCACTCCTCCTAGGGGAGTTCTTCTCTGTGGCCCTCCTGGTACAGGAAAGACATTGATTGCCCGTGCCTTAGCCTGTGCTGCCTCTAAAGCTGGCCAGAAGGTCAGTTTTTATATGCGCAAAGGAGCTGATGTTCTTAGTAAATGGGTAGGAGAAGCTGAAAGGCAGCTCAAGTTACTTTTTGAGGAGGCTCAAAAAAATCAGCCATCCATTATATTTTTTGATGAAATAGATGGCTTGGCACCTGTGAGATCCAGCAAGCAAGAGCAGATTCATAATTCAATTGTATCGACATTGCTTGCTTTGATGGATGGTCTTGATTCACGTGGACAAGTTGTTTTGATTGGAGCAACTAACCGAATTGATGCAATTGATGGAGCATTGCGTAGACCTGGCCGATTTGATCGTGAGTTCTATTTTCCTTTGCCTGGCTATGAGGCTCGAGCTGAGATACTGGATATTCATACTAGGAAATGGAAGGATCCTCCGCCAAAGGAACTAAAAATGGAGCTTGCTGCTAGCTGTGTGGGATATTGTGGAGCTGATCTGAAAGCATTATGCACAGAAGCAGCTATTCGAGCATTTAGAGAGAAGTATCCTCAGGTATACACTAGTGATGACAAGTTTGTCATTGATGTTGATTCAGTCAGTGTTGAGAAGTACCACTTCTTGGAAGCTATGTCTACAATAACTCCGGCTGCGCATAGGGGATCCATTGTGCATTCAAGGCCACTTTCATCAGTTATCGCCCCATGTCTGAAGAGGCATCTTGAGAAAATAATGGAACGGATTTCTGATATCTTTCCTTTTCTTTCATCCATAGATGTTAGCAAGTTCTCTGCCCTTTCCTACGGATCTTCCATTCCTCTTGTGTATAGACCTCGCCTTTTGCTATGTGGTGGTGAGAGTGTTGGACTGGTAGGGCTCTTTCTTTATATATATGTATAATATCATATTCTTTGCCGTTATTATTCACTTACTAATGTGTTTTGGCCTTAGCAGGATCATGTTGGGCCAGCTGTTTTGCATGAGCTTGAGAAGTTTTCTGTTCACTCTTTGGGGCTGCCTTCTCTTCTCTCTGATCCAAGTGCAAAGACACCTGAAGAGGCTCTTGTGCATATCTTTGGGGAAGCCAAGAGAACAACCCCATCCATTCTCTACTTGCCTCAGTTTCATCTTTGGTGGGATACGGTTAGTTGACATGCTGTTTTAGTTGTCAAGTTTGATGTGAAGTGTGGAATATTATTTTGCTAAGTGCTTATAATTTTGATGTTACAGGCGCATGAGCAGCTGAAGGCTGTTTTACTGACTCTGTTGAATGAACTACCATCCAACCTTCCAGTTTTGTTGCTAGGGACATCATCAGTTGATTTCACGGACCTTGAAGAAGAGTGTGCTTCTATATTTTCTCCCCGTAATATGTATGTTCCCTTCCAAAAGTTTTCATTGTTTTCCTGGGTTGCTGGCTTGTTCTTGGCAGTGTAAATTACATACATGGTGATCATTGCCTTGGCCTATTGCTTGAACTGTTTTTGTTAATTTATTATCTCTTTGTTGCTCAGGTTATTATTAATATTTTACTTGATCTCTGTAAATGTTTCCTGTGTCATCCACTATTCCATTATTGCTAATTCACCAAGAAAGTAATATTGACTTGTGTACTTTAGTTTGTTGTATAACATTTATATGAATCATCATCCCTATT
This sequence comes from Zoysia pacifica, assembly GCA_001602315.1. Taxonomy (NCBI): domain Eukaryota; kingdom Viridiplantae; phylum Streptophyta; class Magnoliopsida; order Poales; family Poaceae; genus Zoysia; species Zoysia pacifica. Next base: position 44,599 of record BCLH01000855.1, read on the forward strand.
CCACATTAAGTTTTCTGTATTTTCCATTCTTTGTCTTGTCTTTAATCAAAGGAAAAAAAAACTATGGTAGGTATCAAGTTGATCAACCAAGTTATGATGACAGACTGAAATACTTCAGTGTATTGTTTGAGTCACTGCTGTCTCTCCAAATGGAGGAATCAAGAAGCAAGTCAAAGAAACAGAAGTTGGCTGTCAATCTTCCCAAAGCTCCAAAAGAAGTAGAAGGCCCTAAGGTTTCAGAGTTAAAGGCTAAGGCAGAAGCTGAGCAACATGCTGTTCGCCGAATGAGGATGTGTCTTCGAGACATTTGTAACCGGTCTGTAATTTACTCCTTTGTTCAGATTTATCACTATGTTCATTGCTCACCAATCAACCATGGATTTACTAGGAATAAGCTCCACTATTTCATTATAGAATAATGAAATCTCCAACATATCTAATATTCCATGGAATGATAGGACAAAGTCAGATAAGGAGTTTATTTCTAGTGGAACAAAGCACCTAAAGATTTGTTTTAAATTTGTAAAGTCACTAATTGGTACCAAAGTCACTTCTCATCATAAATCATGTTATGTGCAAGAATTCATTAATATCTTGTCAGACAGTATTGTTCACGTGTTTTTTTTTTTCAAACCTGATAGAAGTCATATGTGCCTCTTCATCTTTTCAGCATTTTATACAACAAAAGATTCAGTGTATTTCACTTCCCGGTGTCAGAAGAAGAGGTACCAGACTATCGATCAGTAGTTCACAATCCGATGGATATGGCTACTGTCTTGCAGAAAGTGGACTCTGGACAATACCTTACCAGAGCAGCCTTTATGAAGGACATTGATCTTATTGTCTTGAATGCAAAGGTGCATATTCTTTTGTGGGAAAGTTTAGTTTTCTTTATCATATTTTTTTCTGGCCCTACATTTTTAGGTACAAACACATTGCAATTCAATGCTGAGCTTATGACAGCTGAAATACTCCAGTGCGACTATTGCATCTATAGTTCATCTTTTTTACTAACTTGTTAATAGTTTGCTGATGAGTTTGTGTTGCCTGTACAGACTTACAACGGGGAGGACTACAATGGATCTAGGATTGTCAGTAGAGCATGTGAACTGCGAGACGTTGTATGTTGTTTATTTGATTACCTTGGCTACAGCTAGATTGTCTGCTACACTACTACTCTGTCGCGTCTAACATACTATTTTTTGGCCAGGTGCATGGTATGTTATCACAGATGGACCCATCTTTGGTCTCCTTTTGTGATAAAATTGCAGCACAGGGAGGGCCACTGGAAGTTATGGTTGATGAAGATAGCTCTATTCTTCAAGCTGCTCCTGTCACTCAGTTGATTTCTGGTACCAGAATGAGTGCAAGACTTCGCAATGTACAGCCAGATGTAAATCTGTCACAAAGTTATGAAGTGCTAAAGAGACAAAAGAAAAGTGCTGAAAACGAACAGAGTCAGCTCTCTTGATTTCTCATATTTGATTCTAACTGTTGTACTTGTGTATCCAGTTGTGATAGTAGTGGTTTTTGTTTGTTTCAGGCATGAATAAAGATGAAACAGCGAGAGATGAAAAGTCTCCTGAAGAAGTTGATTTGTCAAAGCCAACTTCACCAAAAGAAGCTTCCAAAGAACCTGATTCAAATGGAACACTGAAAGAAAATGACACTTCACCAGCTGAAGCACCAGAAGTGCCTGCTCCTGAACCAATGGAGACTGACAACGGCGAAGCTGCTGCCATGACTACGGGCGATGACTTTCTTGGACAGCTAGAAGCCTTAAAGTTGCGGTTCATGGAGCTCACTGCAGGCTTTGGTGTGCCACAGCTCGAAAGGCTGTATTCCCGGATAATGAAAGGTGCTTTAGAGTTGATAAGTAAAGAAAGCAATGAAGATCATAGGCGGTTAGTTGTTAGGTATTTGTTGGCATTCGTTGAGAACAGAGACAATTTTTAGCTCCAACGGTCATAAGGTTCTTGTTAACCCTGTTTGCATTTTCCTTTTTTTTTTTTTTTTGGAATGAAAGAATAGAGCATCATCCTTGGGAGCTAGTATCTCCGTTTCATGCCCTGTAACAAAATGTGCCACATGCTAATGTGCCAGTTTTCCCAGAATGGTTTAGCAAGTGCAACCTTTGTAGATTTTATTTAATAGTGTACATTTCTTAGCTATAGGAGAGCTCAGATGGAAGAATTTGTGATTAATTTCTCTTTATTATCATATCTCGGCTATTTTTCCCACATGGCTTCGTGCGCGTCTCATTTGACTATATCACCCATGTCTATTATCTACGAGAAAGCTATAAATTTCTGATGGCAAGAGGTTCGCTCACAGAACACACTTTCTCCGCTTTACTGTTCGGTCTGCTAACAAAAGCACATTCCGAAGTGGTCTATTACAGCACGCGTAACCAGACTGACAGTACATTAACCAACGGATGAGACTTATGTAGAGATGTATGCCATAGTAAAGACGCTACAAGCAAGGTTGGGTTACCATCACAGACCAACGGAAAGAAAAAGAAAATTGGCACCAGAAAAGTCAATTACATAATCCACGTTTTACCATTCACCAGTAATTAAACATAGGAATAAAACTTTGCTCATTCAGAACGGTCACAAAAAGCAAATGTAGAGTTCTGGTGATGTTCAGAACAAATTTCACAAGGGCTGAAACAGTATCAGCACTAGAGTTTCATTGCTCCCAGTTCATGACCTCACAACAGATGGCATGAGGGGGAGGGTAAATCTACCATGACCCTACGGCACCCTGAGCTGGGTTTTCAAAGTGTGAGAAGCCCCAGTAAGTCTTCAAAGAGTATGGTGGGTAGATGGTTGCTCCTTCAGCGGTGATCTTGGCAATCTGTCACATTAAGAATTCATTACAAAAGTGACTGAAAAGTCAAGTAACTGTACAACAAAATCATCTGGCTAAGCAATGTTGTCAAGGTTACCAAGTTTATACCTGGAATTTGTTAATCGATGCCCTGTCACGGTACAGCAAGACCAACAAACACTTCTCAACCAGCTTAACAGCTTCTTCAAATGTCATATCTTCGCGCCATTCATCACGAAGGATGGGGATTGCCAGATGGTTTCCAAAGCCAGTAGCAATATGGTTTTCCTCAAAGTGTGTACCAATCATGTTAACCTAGAAACATAGCATGAGATGTTGACACGATAAGTAAAAGATGTGGCATAAAATGTTGAAAAATTTACAGCAGTGAAACAGAGATGCTGATGTTTTGGAAAGAAGATACCATGCCAAGATACTTCTCTTCACCCTTTGGACCCTTTTTAACACCACCAAGTACAAGTGAGTTCCAGAGGGGATCAAACTTGTTGCGTCTGTTGTACATTACTCTTGTTAAATAACTGTGGATCTCTTTCGGGCCCAAGGAATTTCCATCATCCCACATATGATCAGACAGACTGAAAAGGCAAGGGGAGTCAAGGAATTACACATTCATAGAAACATGAAGAAAACCAAGAGCTCATCTTGTTGGCTTTGGGAGAGCTAATGTTACTATGAACATTCGCATCAACTCATTAGTGGCAAAACTTACGTTAATTCATCCAAATAGCGTAAAATCTCCTGGAAATCGCTGAACTCTCCACTTGCTCCAATAAGGCTATGCTTACCAACTGCCTTAATGCGTTCAACACTCTTGTATCGCAAAGTTGACCCATATGAGGCTGCAAAAAGAAAATAACACTTAGTTCCCATTCATGATAGGACTATAACAACTTTGTGCAGAAGAACTAGGCACAAACCTCCAGTGTCACATGCCATGATCACACCATCCTTGTATTTCAAAGCAATGACTGAAGTACCAGTCACATAAGGATATCTGTCAATGTGATAAAATGGCAAGTTGACAACGGTAAGTATCGTTAACCACTGGACTTAGTGAAAGCAAAGCGCCACTATGAATGAGTTGAGTAGAAATGACAGACAAGTGGGAACACTAGAAAGTGGAAACTGGAGGTATTTCAAAAACCACAAGCAAACAACTTATATTGCACTGACTGACAAAGGAATACTGGACAAATCCTGTTTCGTATATATTCCATCATAAACATACATAGTACAGATCAGTAATCTTGACAGAAAGATTCAACTCCCAAGTAAAAAAGGAACGTTTACCAAGGTTACCTAACACTAAATCTAATCTGTCATTTCTTATACTGGATCAATAAATAAACAACCAGAGATAAAAAAAATGAACAAGCAAAAACATTGGTGCTCCAACTTAGCAAAACCGTCAGAGTGCCAATTACTTCGATATTCGATCCATCTTGTTCTAGGAGTTAAATACTACTAAGCGAACTCGTACACACAAGGATGAATGAATTCCAAGTATTTAGCAGATAAACTCATAAATATCCTACCCAACAACTCTGAACCCACCGAAATTTTTGAACAGCATCGCGAATCGCTAACCCTAGTGCGCAACGACCCACATGATCCCGATTGACAAAATACCGTATTTTCTTCGAAAATGATTTCACCAGGCCGAAGAACCAAACCGACGCAACAGAAAAGGGACAAGGATTCGAATCTTACTGCGTATGCTGCCTCTCCCCTCCTTCTCCGGCCACCGCCTGGCTCCCGCTCGCGGCGTTGGATCCGCCCATAGGTTTCTCCCACTGCGAAATCCCCGACAAAGACGCGTAAGAAGCACGGAATCAGTTGAGAAAAAGATGAATCGCGGCGAAGAAGCTCACCGCCATGTCTGAACACTGCGATCTAGACTGGAATCCCCTGAGCCCTCGCCGCAGCCCGGTATTCCAAACACGATCTGTAGTTCCTTTCTTGCTGGAGGGGACTGGACTCAAGGCTCAAGCCGACGGCCGACCCAAACGAGGGAGCACGGCCCAGAATCGCAACTAGCTCACGGAGCGGTTTCCTTCGTCCGCTGAGCCCGGCCCAACGGCTGGGATGGACCGAGTGAGACGTGTGCTCCTGCTCCAGAGCACCCTCTTCCTGGCTCAGATCTAAACGGGCCGTCCGATACCGCTCTAACGGTCAGACGCGGAGTAACGAAGCGGAGCTGACCTGCTGCGGCGAGGAGGGGCAATGGAGTTATCCGTTCCCTCCATCGCCCCGGCAGCGGCGAGGGGCCTCGTCAACAACCCAAAGGTGAGCACCTCCCTCCAGCTCCATCGCACGCCGCGCCTGGAGCGCCTCTTCCTTGACCTTACTGTTGCAAGGTCAATCTTGGAGAATCCTGCGGGGCTGTGTAGTAGGAGTAGGACTTTCTATGGAATTCTGAAAGAATTGTTCAGAGATTTAAGATCAGGCTCATCTGTTGTGCTATCCCGGTTCAAGTACTTAAGTTTTTGGTTTGTATTTTTTTGTTTCATTTTCTTGCTCTTATGGTTGCGTTGAAGAAATTCGTGTGGGCGTTAGTGCGTCAGTTCGTGTACCACTGAGCCAATAGTCACTTAGTGCCTTTCCAAGCATTGATATCAAGTCAGTGAAGTTTGCTAAAAGGGTGGTATGCTCTAATTAGGGAGCTTTGATAGTTGAACAAGTTAGCATGTTCCGATAATGTGTTTAGTGAATTGGGACTGTATCACAATTCGCTCAGTAATATTACAGAAGAATTTCATCTCTCAATGGCACACTTTTTTGCTTAAACTAAAATCCAAATTATGAGTTTTTCCTGCAGACGACCTATAGAACATGTGCCAGGGGGCTGCCATTGCAACATCAGTTTGCTCGTAGCAGACTGCGGTCCTTAGCTTGTTTGATGATGTTCAACAAGCAATCATCACAGCGGTAGGTTGGTTTTAATGGCTTCACTTTTGGTATGAACATGTACAGTTTATTGTTTGAAAAAGTAGGTGGCTATGTTCACTCAGGTCAGTAGCAGGCAGACTAACACATTTTCTCTTGAGACCAAAATATATTATCTAAGTGATATCTAACACTTAAATGCTAGGGCTACTTTGCAAATTGCAATTGCTTATAGCCATATGATTTCTCCTGCAGAAACAATCGGAGAGTTTGCAGTTTGCTTCAGGCAGTATCTCCACTACAATGTACAGCTTTTCCTCTTATGATTCCTCAAATCTTTCTTTGGGTTTATGTACCAAAAATCATTTATATTCGCATCTTATTTAATTCGGACTGCAGGTACAGAAATTGCGACACAGCTGTCTGTATCTTTCGAAGACTTTTGCATTTCAGTATCTACCGAAGAGGATGAAGTGGTAAAGGTTAGTTTGCATTTTATACTACCAGCAGACTAGCAGTTAATATGTGGATTTGGCAACCCCACCTGAACTGCATGATCAATTTCTTCGAGATTTATATCTTTCCATAATCCTTCTTACAAACGCAGATACAAGTAAATGTAGCTGGTACAAGGACAGATTCTACATTTGAGGAAGTTTTCAGAAAGAATGTTGCCGCAGCACAACCATTTCCAGGCTTTCGAAGACTGAAGGGAGGTCTGCTATTATAACGTTTACAAACCCTGATTTCTGTCCATCTATTCCCTAAATCTGTGGTCGTAATTTTATATTTTGCATCTTCCAAACTCTGAATCAGTTTGGGATTCCTTTTAGGACGAGCTTAGATTGCCTTTGTTTTATCTGTGTTTTTTAGCAGAATTCTTTTCAAAAAGAGAAGTCTATTTTTTATGCTCTTTATGTGTCAATGTTTGCTGTCTGTTAATGAACAATTTAGATCACGTTACATACTCCAATAATTAGTAAAGATGGTTTTCAATATATAGTTATAAGTATGTTGCTCCTGTTTTTTTTTTTTTTTTGGTATCTGAGTTTCCTCCCTTTAACGTCTTTTTCAATTTATTTACATGAACTTGTTTCCTTCGCTGACACCTGGAATTGTCTTCCACTCCACATGGTGCTACTTGAAATGCTCAGGGAAAACACCAGAGGTAAGCTCCTATTCCTGATGCTATACAAGCATTTTTTACACCAGAAAACCTTTTGAAGAAATGCTTTCTTGTCATACTCATTTGTATATAGGCAGATAATGTTCTGATGTTTTTTTAATTATAAAGATACCGAAAGAAGTTGCTCTGCACTTAATTGGCCCATCAAAAGTGAAGAAAGAAACCATCAAGCAAATTGTTAATTCCACAATCGGAGAGTATGTTCAAAAGGTAACTATTATTCTGTAACTTTCTGAATGTAGATCTGACATTGTTGGTTATGCCTCCTTTTCAAGGTCTTGTATGAGTGTGACCATTTGTATGGATGCTAGGCATATGTCTTGTGTTTTGGTGCTTATTGAAGTTGTGGTATGTAAGGTCATTTTCTGTCTTTTGGGATAAAATGCAATACTTAGTGTTTCTATGACTGCTGTTCATATTTTTAGACATCTTGTCGACATTCATTTCTAGAGTAACATAACTGCACGAATCTACAATAAACCAAAATGATTATGGACTCTCCATTTGCACGAATCTCGATGAATAAATGATATTTTACCTCCTAAGAAGTAAAAGCCCTCTCATAATTATAGCCATCAGTTTGGAAAGTTATTAGACAGTTTTAGAAACTGATGCATACGATAGTTTTAAAAACTATAAAATTCAACGGCTGAGATTAATTCTAGTCTTACCTCCTAAGAAGTAAAAGTATACCATTTGGTCTACCTTAGCGGGACTCTTTTATAATGCATCGAAATTGTGTAATGACTTGTTGGAGCATGCAACACCTTCCATTGGGAGGATGGATCCTTGGGTGAAAAGTTATATATCTAATATTTTTCCCACATGTTTGGACGTTAAGATACACATTTTTCTTTCCTATTTTGCAGGAGGAGCTGAAGGCATCGAGAAATCTGAAAGTTCTGCAAAGCTTTGAAGAGCTTGAAGCAGCATTTGAACCAGGAAAAGAATTTTGCTTCAATGCAGTTATTCATTTAGAGTGAACTAATTAATCGAGGTTAGTAGTACCATTGGAGATGGCCGTTGGAAGGAAAGACTTGAACGACGCCTCGACTTTAGCAGCCGATTCTTCTACTATCTCAATGTTTTTCTTTCAAGATGGTCATCCTAGGTCCTCTGTATTCTTAAAGGCATGTCGGATATATATTAGACTAGAGACAAGAAATTCCATAACCAGAGGAATCGGCAATGGGTTAAATATCAGGACAGTTACTGACTTAGGAAGTGGCATATCGAAGTTTCATATATTTTTATTAATTTATTTTATTTTTGGTCTCATGAAAATGGAATCATGAACAACAAGATCAAATCAAATCATTTTTGGCGAGGTGGTACTAAATTTCATTTTAAAGTTGCCAAACTGGGCAGATAGATTTGGTGCCTAGTGGACTAAGAAAACAAGCAATGGCGCTCACCATCCACATGGATAAGTTGACCATAGCAGCAATGTTGTCGACCATGTAAGTAGGTACTTGTGAACTGATAGTGTGGCTTCGCCGAATTTACTGACGGAATTTCGATTTCCCTTTTTGTTGCAATGCATAATTGAAGTGATACAAAAGAAGACGAAGAAACTAATGAATAGATACTTTCGAAAATCTGGGCTCTGCTGTGGGAAGATTCTTCGTTCAATCAAATATGCAATATATAGATCATTAAAGGAACATAAATTTACACTGGTAAATAAGAATTGCACCTTCAAATTTCAATACATATTCTAATGAAAAATGTTGTAATAATTAAGCGCACAATATGCTGTTAATTAGGACAAAAATTTCTTGTTTTGAATAAATTGGGTTCATTATCCAAGCAATAATAATTAAGAACAAAGGGAGTAATAATAAATAATGAACAAAAGAATAAGGTGAGTAGTAACTATTTACATGCCTCAGCAGAGTATAATTATACACACTGTTCCTCTGTACCATCATCGATCAATAACAATAACCTATTAACCTCTACGTATAAGCATTTTGCTCACAAGAATCTTCCTTGCTGTATGTGTCCATTCCAGACTTGGATCCTGTCCGAGTCTCTCTCTAGTGGCCTGGGCCCCTGGGGCGGGGCCCGGCCGGCAGCCTCGCCATTAGGAGCGACTCCACCGCCTCCCTCGCTTTCTCCACAACCGCCGCCGCCGGGTACGAGATCCCCAGGCACTCCGCCGCCGCGGCCTCCACGCCTCCATCACTTCCAGATGGCACCGGCCTCGCGGCGACCGCGCCGTCATGGAAAGCTACCGCGAGCACGGCCAGAGCCACGAGAACCACCACATGCTGCCTCCACGAACACATCGATCGGTCCGTCAAATGAAAGCCTCTCGCTCCAGCGGCAGCGCGGCGGCAGCAGGGAGAACCGATCGCCGAGCAGCAGGTGGTGTTTTCGGTTTGCGTGTGTTTCTGGGTGAACCTTGCGTGAGTTTGAGGCTTTGAGCGGACTGGTTTGCGGTGGCTCTGGTGATCCGTGGCGGAGTACTTTTTATAGAGGTGGTGTGGTGTCGCCGGCCGGCGGAGGTCGGTCGGTGGCGGGGTCGAGTGGAGGCTGACGCGGTTGCTGAGGTAAAGGGAGAGTAGTCAACAGTGGGACAGTTGGTTGGCGCCACGGCCGCGGTGGAAAGGGCGGGAAGCCGTGTGAGCGCATGGACGATCTGACGAGAAGGGCGATGCTTCGGAGGCCTAGACGCAGCGGTGGAAGTGCGTGTGTTGACTGGGGTACAGGGTGCAGATGCGAGAACGGCAGCTGGTTGGTTGGTTCCGTCGTGCTGCTGCTAGACTAGTACTCCAGCTAAGAACAAAGTTGAGATAATTCTTTATTTGACTTTAAAAAAGTCACCCTTTCCTTTCTTTACTCTTTTTTATTTAAACTTTTTTTATATGACTTAAAATTCATTTTTTATTTTTTATTTGACTCTTTCGTTAGTTTTGTCTTTAACGGTGTTAAGTGGCAGATAAAATATTTTAAAGATTGTATTTCTGTTTTCATTATTTGATAATATGATAATTGTATAAAAATTGTTTAAAATTTATGTGTACAAAATATCGCACATCATATTTTACAATTATGACATTATCAAACCATACTAAAAAAAGAAAATAATAATGCTCAATACAAAACTAGAAGTAAAATAGTCATTTTTCTTCTGCCGAGCACAAAATCCGGTTGCAGAGTGCTCTCACGAATCTAGGAGGGAATGGAATGTTTCGTAGCATGACCGACGCGACGAGAACGTACGGCCGGGGGGCAATACCGAAAGTTTACCGAACAGCACTTAATCACTGGAGTATGTATGACACGCTGAGTTAAACTGCATACCAAGTCATTTCGATCTCAAGCAACCTCACTTGTTACCTAAAGCTAGTCCGTCAACTTCGAACAGCAGCAGCAAACCAGCACCAGCAGCCGCTCCAAACTGCAGCCATGCAGCGCACACTTCGTTAGCTACAGCTAACCTCCCTAGCTAAACCACACCAGCCAGTCTTGATCTTGACACGAGACGAGCAGCCGCGGCTAGCGGGATCCTTCGTTTCTTACCACGCTCCGATGTCGACCCGCCTCGCAGGACGTCGGCGCGACTGTTCAGCGGCGAACGCGTCCGCCGTGGCGAGCGCAGCGTAACGCAGCTTCGGCTCCGACCGCGCCGCCCGCAGGAGCGGGGTCGACGACGCGCCGGCCGGCGGGGAGAACGGCGGGGACGGCGACGGGGACGGCGTGAACGCGTACCTCTGGAGACCCGGACCGACGCTGACCGGCAGCGGGGACGGCGGCGTCGGCGGAGAGGAGGAAGCGGAGGCCACGCTGCTGCTCATGATCTCTTCGCGTGCGTCGTTGGTGGTAGCTGTGGATCGTAGAAACGCGTGAGATCGATGGATGCGCAGAGCATCGACCGTAGCAGAGAGAGCAGCGACGACTGACGAGTGATGTAGAGCGCTACCTGAATGGGATCTATTTTGTGCGCGTTTAGGCCAACCGCGAGTCAAAGGCTTGCGCCGCACGTTCGAGAGCTAACGTTCTCAAGCGCATCTTGTACGCCTTCGTATTTGTTGGGACATGAGTCGCTCTTCCCGCCGGCGTCACCTGCGACGCGACCAAAAGCCGCTACGCACTCGGAGACTCGCCCAGGAGTCAGTACCAGGCAACACGCACCGGGGACGATTCGCGGAGCGGAGATTTGGGGGGCCTCTCTGTTGGCAGTGAGTTCGCTCCGGTCGAGCACTGGCGCGCCGCGGCGTTCTGGCCATGGCGCCATGTTAGGTACTTACAACCTGGGCTGTTTAGTGTGTTCAGTGGGCCAACAAGGAACTGTACCGGGCTGGTGTTATCTTGGGTTAGGGGTCACTACAAAAGGAGGCATCGATACCGAGTGGATCGATCATTCTGGACTTAAACGAACTGGCGGCGAGCTTCGGCTCGAGGGCGAGCGTTTGCTCGATTTTCTTTTACTGTTCCCCTTTCTTCTTCCTCCAAACTACTTATGAAACACTCTAGAAGGTTCTAGGTCTTGTTGTCTGTGTTGGGTTGCTAACACGCCATAGGCGTGTGAACCACATCCGCCTGTGCCGCCTCCCTGACGGATTCTAGTGAAGTTCCTCAAATGGATTCTCACACTGTTTCCTCCAGTAGTTGGATTTGCGCCTCCTCGACAGCTTCATTATCCATGACGAGAGGAGGCCAGTAATTTCTCCACGTTCAGCGCAAAAATCTAACCCAACCCGGCCAGTCAGGCAGTCACAATCGCCGTCATGGCGCCAAAAGCCTCGGTCACCTGCTGCTATTCCCGGAGGAGGACGAAGAATCAGAAAGGAATATGCTTTGCACTATGGACCCTTCTATTACTTTTTAATTTGGAGCAATCACAACCTTTGACTGTAACTTGAACGGTTCAGATGCATGCTAATGCCAAAAAATCAGCTTCTCTGCATTAGTAATAGCCAATTCAGGGGACCTCGATCCCCCGTGATAGACACATCGCACTGGGATAAGATTCTCTGCAGTTATGTACCGCTACCATTATATGCGATTGTTAATGCATTAGTATTACTGTAGAAAAATCCTCATCCTATTGTACCGCATATCAAAGTACCCTAGTGTCAAAAGACCATATCGGAAAGCAAGATTTTCAAACCAAAAGAATGAATTGCTAATTGTTGTTGTTGATTTTTGAACGAAATTTATCGATAAAAATGGTGACTACAGCCGGCGGATAATTGAAAATAGCTTTATAAGTGAGTGTAACAAGAAACCATCAAATCCGATTGGCTTCAAGGATTTCCTGAACGACCCGCTTCACCGCCCAATCATCCGTAACGACCGTACTATGCTTAGCCCCCGGAAGCTTGATGGACTTGAATTGCTTCCGTTGCCGCGGGTCCCGACGCATTTCCCGATCGAACGCCATCATGCTGATCAAGTTGATGCTCTGGTCCCCGTTGCCGTACACCACCGCGTCGGGGGCCGCGTCGAAGTCGCCGTCCCAGTACACGAGCCGCTCCGGCGTCTTGACGCCGACTCCGTTGATGCACGTCACGGGCACCACGGGCGGCTGGAAGCAGCCCATCCTCGGGGCCTCCCGTCTCCTGAACGGCTCGACGGCGGCGCCGGCGCCGGCGTCGGCGAGGAGGTCGTCCAACTCGTGCGCGGAGTAGTTCCGCCGCCTGGTGACCACGAGCGGCGCGTCCCCGAACACCGCGGGCGACGGGAAGTTGGCGATGGCGGACCCGAAGGTCCTCCACATCGGCCTCAGGGACGTCGCGGTGGTCGTCGGGACGTAGAGGAAGCCGGCGCCCGCGAGGAAGTACATCACCGTCTCCATGAGCCCCGCCGCGGGGAGAGGCGCGGCGAGGACGAGGTGCTTGATGTACTGGTCTCGCCACGCCAGGGGCGTGGCTCGCAGGAACTCCAGCGCCACCATGCCGCCGAAGCTGTGCCCGAAGAGGATCACCTTTCTCTGCTTGCTGCGGCTCGCCTTCTCGACGAGCGCCATCAGCTGCCGGAAGTAGAGGGAGTAAGCTCGCGACGGCTGCCCGGGGATCGGAGGCGCTTGGCGGAGGTCGTAAGGGGCGCCGAACATGGTGTCCCCGTCACGGTACCCTATCCTTTCCAGCGCCGGTTGCAGGACGTGAAGGCACACGGCTCTGCGATAAGATTTCTTAACAGTGATAATCAACTATATATGGATAAGTAATCCCATGTATGAATGGAGAGATTGAAGAAGAACTGCGTGCGTGCGTGCGTACGGTCTCGTCGGGTTCCAATGGAATCCTTTAGATGACCCAAAGCCGCGCACGCGCGTCTCGACGCCGGGGACGTTCCGGTAGTCGTTGACGTCGGGGCGGTAGACGAGGCTCATCTGCTCCATGAAGCAGGGCACGTAGTCGTGCGCCGCCAGGTCGGTGACGTTGTGCCACAGCCCGAACCACCCCTTCCCCTTCATGGCGCCGCAGCGCGGCACCGACGGCCGGTACGCATCGGTGAGCCGCACGTCCAGGTCGTTGCAGCTCACCCCGGGCACCAGCACGATCGGGTGGAGCTCGTCCTCGACGCGCCGGCGGTCGCTCGTCGTGGGGAGATACTCCCGGAGGGCAGGGGGTAGCAGAAGGAGGAGCAGATAAGGCAGGAAGCGCAGGACGCGCTCTCGTAATCAAAGGGAAGGAAGGACGTCTCATCGTGTCCACCGATCCCAACTACCCTACCAGCTACCGTACAAAAGACTTTATTTCGATCGATCTAAATCTTCTTTTGACTAATTTTTTTAATAAATTTTAGTACATTTAATGATGTTAAACATATTTTAAATTTATAATGAAAAATATTATTAATTATAATTCGGGTTTAACTAATCTAGGAAATAAAGTCTTTTGAGACAGAAAATGTTCATGCTCCTGTTTAGCAGGAAAATTGGCCGTTTCACCCATCCGCCAATATAGAGTTGAAAATAATGAACGAAAACGTATTAAAGATGAGACTTAAATTGCATCGACAACCAATCAAAAGAGCTGCTTTCGGGACTGTGGCGCAATAATTTGTGTTTGGTTTGATCAGAGGGACGACCTCACGGGGCTATCAGCGAGTTGCCGTACGCAGGACCGCATTTCTGCCGCTGCGAGTTGCTAGCTGGTGAAGGCGTAGATGAAGCCGTCTTCATCTTTTAAGGTCACATGGATGTAGAAGAATCTGTTATGCCACGCGGACTTTCTTTTACTATACATTTTGATCATCTAAGCATGATTAAGGGCTTATTTGTTTTAGATTATAATCTATCTAATTATATAATTTAGATTAAATAATTTGATTAGAAAACAAACAAATATATTATTCATCTAAATTATATAATTTGAGACCTCATATTAGGATAATCTAATAATTCACTTTAAAAAAGATTATTTCAGATTATTTGTTATAAAAGACTCGTTCCCATGCTCTTTTCATTAAAATTACTCACTCTATCATCCCATCATTTCAACAATATACACTCCTTTATGATACTTTATTATTTTATTTTAATACAAATAAAAAAAATAATCTCGCTAATAATCTTAGACTCTCAAACAGATAAACATAGATTATAATATAGATTATTTAATTTGCTAGGAAAACAGAGGCCTAAATCCTTCCTGTGACATGTTGAAATTGTACTGCACTATAGCAAGTCACCGCCACCACACTCGGTTGTGCAAGGTTGCTAGGGAAACAAACACATGTTGTAAGAATGCTCAGGATTATAATTAAATACTATCTTTTATTTTCAGGAGGTAGCACACATAGTAAGGTAAACCAAAAGCTGATCCTCTGCTGAGCGGCAGAGAGCAGACCACCAACAGACCCCATATATATAGCTCACTGTCAGCGGCTATCTGCCGTCTGCCGCTCGGCGGATTGGTTCCATGTACACCACGCAAGCCCCCGTCACCCCCTTGCACTGAACAAGGACAGGCACGTTGCGTTGTCCGCGCGTGGCACGACGCAGCGTCACGCGTAGTGGTGCAGGTAGT
>BCLH01000855.1:60866-72336 GCA_001602315.1 Zoysia pacifica
TTTTGGAACATCTGCTGGTTCCCACCATATGGGCGGGGCATGGCGCCAAAGTTCATCATCCCTCCACCAGCATTGGCCACCTGTCCTGTAGCGACCTTCAGCCGCTGCACCTCCGCTCTCAGAGTGTCGTTCAAAGCTATGTCAAGAATCAATATTAGTGAGGGGAAAGCAATGCACATAGTTACCTTGATCACAGTAGCATGCATGGAAGTGGAAATTGTGGTAGAACAAAAATTGTACTGTTAAAATGCAGTATCCCATATCTTATTAACACAAGTAGGACAAGGTAATATTACCATCCTGTAAGTGGACTTGCTGCTCCATGGTCTGCAGACGTATTTTTAGCTCGCTATTTTCAGTCGTTAGCCCATTGGTGTCTCTCTAACATAGCAACAGAATGAGCAGAATAACCATTAGTCATCCTAAGCAAGCGCAAATTAAATGTGTAAAATAACAGTTGACACATATATTATCATACAAATAGAATGAACCATAATATTTGCACACATTAAATATGCAAAGAATAATTTATAGATACACATGATCCAATGAAAACAGTGAAGAAAAAATATATTAATTGGTAGCTCCAGAATCATTGGTGTGCTGGAATACTTCCTGCGAACAGCATATTTGTAGTCATTCATACAAGGCGACACACAAAGATATCAAATATAAACAGATCACTTAGAAGCATAAGAAAGTAGACATACCCACTCTAATACCCACCCACCCACCCACCCCCATATATTGTCTCCAACAAGAAAACACTGAAGACAATATCATATTATTTGGTTACGGAAGTGACTGGTCTGAAGTCCTAACAAGTAGGCATGCTATAATCAGATATGATATAGCATCATTTAATTCGATGCTCCGGAAACAGGGAGATCTTTTCCCTATAATACTAAAATGTGTAGCTCTCCTACGCATCAAAAAAAAAAAGAAAAGAAATCATCCACAACAAAACATGATAGAATATATAAGAAAGACCAAAAGGCACCTGACAGATGGATCAACTTTAGGCACTACTTTTTGAAGCAGACCAGAGTGCTGGTTCGAAAGAAACAGGTAGCTAGTCCAGTAAACATATAAACTGGCAAGTTATATTTATTATTTCAGAAAAACAAGGCGAGCGCAATATCTGCGGATCGAACCCCCAAACTGTCCACCAAATTCCCATGGCTCGACCTGAGATCTGCTGTATGCTTCCTTGGATGTTCACGTATGTTACCGGGCAATATAAGGTATAGATTGATTGCTCCCATGTCGATGGCAGCTTAAATATTTCTTAAGAAAACATGTGTTGATGCGAGCAGTAAATGGTAGTCAGTCAGCTTTATATTGAAGTATATTAAATCCAACAACTTTGGAATATGGCTCAACTGCTAAACCGCCAGTCTAGCCATCAAACTGGGAACTGAGAAGGTTAGAGTAAAAAAAGAAAAACTGGGACTGAGAAGCTCCGTGACACGTCTAGTTTTTTAATAGTGGGTGTTTGTATCTTTTCCTAAAAAAAATGATCTCAGGACGAACCCCAAGTGCTAACATACACCACACAGATTGGTCTAACATCAAATCAGAAAAGGCCCAAGGAGCACAGAACATATAGTGCCTACCTGCAACAATGTCAGCTGAGCTGACAATGTTGTTGCTTCTGTTTGCAGGGTTTGCACCTTGCGCTCAAGTTCAGCAATATAGCGCATCTTCCTTTCCTTTGATCTTGCAGCAGATTGTCTATTTGCCCAAATCCTGTGGAATAATCGAATATAAAAAAAATCCACCAGATATCCACCTAAATATGTGTTTATAGCTTAAAAAAAAAGAGAAGTTCGGTGCACATAGCTCCCACTTGCGCTGGATCTGGGGAAGGGTCCGACCACTTTGGGTCATGCATTTATAGCTTAAAAGTCAGTTTATCTTCATGCATAGTTTTGACCACAAAAAAAAAATCTTGAATTTACCCAAAATCATTGTTTCTTCCATTGCGATCCACTCTTTGAAGCAACCCTCAAATAGAAAGACCATTTTCATGGTTTCATAACACATTGTACTTGTACAGTATATTTTCCCTAAACTAAAAATCATTTCAGATGAAACTTTCAGATGCAATAATGTGAAATGAGATAAATCAAATACACTAATTCAAAACCTGATTGAACAACTATTTGCACATACGTCTGATAACAAAATTCCACATGAACATAAAAGCTCATTTTGATACTAAATGTGAAAAGCAACACTAAGGAACAACCCTCAGTACTATTGACCTTGCATATTAGAGAATCAGAATCTTAGCAAATGCTATTAGTATGTAATTTTTCCTTCACTCTCACCTGCTCATCTTTCTTTCCTCGCACACAACCCACTACCTGAAACAAACAGAGTGACTATACCATTCCCATTCATTCATACTACAGCATACAGTAAACCTTCCATGAGGAAAGAATCTCCTGATCGCAAATTTACAGATGCAACCATTTGATATGCAATGATCAACAAATAATGCTACATTTCAAGAAAATACAATCGATCAACCTTGTTTCAAGGTTAAACCTAGCCAACTAAATTTATATAACAGAAGAAATTTCACAGAAGTCTAGAACAACAGTACTAAACAGACCTTTTTGCCCTCTTTGGGTCAACAAGAGCAAGCTCAGCCAGCTTTGCTGCAGACACTGCCTTCTTGGCCTCTGCGGACGGGATCCCCTCAGTTCCCGACGCACCCACCACCTCCTCCGCCTTGATCGACATGGACTCGTCCATGGACTGGCTGTGCTGATGCCTTGGCCTAGGTCCCTGTCCCCGCCTGGCCCCCTCACCACGGCCACCGGCGGCAGACGAAGACTCAGCCTCGGCCTCCAACAACGTCCCGCAAGACGCGTTCAGCTTGTCCACATCAAGGAACATGGAGAAGAGTTCCTCGTCATTCTCGTCAGACAGCGAAGGCACGTCACCGCCGCCGGGGGCAGAGAGGTCGAGGTCGTCGGGGAGGCTTAGGATCTCGGAGTGAGCGCGACGGTGGCCGTTGTTTCGGGTAGGGAAGTCAGGCATGCGGCTGATGTCGCACTCCGGCGGCGGGATCGACGACTTGGGCGCCGCTCCTGCGGAGCAAGAGGATTGCGGCAGCAAGCCGTCGCCGAAGGCGCCATCTCCTGGCATCGGAGCCTTGTCCTTGTTCATCTTCTTGCTTCGGCAAGCGCAAAGCTCCTCAAAGGCGCCGTCGTCACGCCGTAGAAATCATCAAAAATCAAGCTTTTACCCAAAACATTCTCGGGGTAAGACTGCGCTGGAAAAAGAATTCGAGGATCGTAACACTGGGCTAGGAAATTCGCGAGCAAGAAAGGGAGGGGGAATTTCGACGAGATTGTGGAAGAGGAAGATCTGGCAGAAGCTGGGTTGAAAGAATACGAGACCGAGCAGCATGAATCTAAATGAGGGGACGGACGGATTTGAGATTTGAGAAGCATGCTTTGTTTACCTGAGAACTGAGATTCGCGGGCTGTTGACACCGTTCACCTCTGCTCCCAAGTTATGCTCTGTTTATCCATTTGGTCTTTTTTTTAAAAAAAATAATAATTTGATAACATTATTAATTTTTTTAAATTTACTTGCAGGTTTCACTGCAAATGATTGCGAATATATGATGGTGGTATTTTTTTAAATTTGTAAAATTGTATAGTAATATATACTCTCTATCCGAGCTTTTTTTTACATGATAGGATGTGAAGTTGTGAAAAAAAGGCAGTATGAAGTATTTCATTTTGCTCGCCTCTAACCTAAGTTCTGTTCTACTCCTATTTATCACATTGTGCTTTGTTGCTTTAGCAGCCCCGTTTGGAACACAATAATTTAATAGAAATCGCACATTAATTTTGTAAGAATCAATTTAATTTCACAGAAAAAACAGTGGATTTTAAAAAATCATGTATTACAAACAGGTTCTAAAGCAAATTTACATTTGGTCTTGCAAATCTTTACCCCCCAAATTTTGTACTGTTTTTACCTTTGGGCATTTTTGCATGACGTGATGTAGGTGTGAAACAAGTCATTATGAAGGAATTTTGCATCCCCTTTTGCTTTGGAGGAAAGGATAATAAAAAGAATTGCACCTGTTTTGCTATTCGATATAACAAATGTTCATACTTTTAGTTTGATCAAATTTGGTGGGTACAATGGAGTTTGATCATAGTTCCTGATTACAGAGACCATAAACAAATCCAAGTACCTCAAGCTAACATACATGGGCGAGGAAGGCTACAATAACTGTAGTGTCAATATGCAATAGCCATGTAACCATGGGCAGATAATTTATGGCCCTTTTGAAACAATGAAATTCATATGGAATGCTTAGAAATGGTTATATCCAGATGAAAATTTTAAGAAAAAAAGGAATGTAGGTTCAACATTGATGTGTACGTGGTTCCGATTTTTTGTCAGGTCGTGGTAATTATCGATTTGATGGAAATACGACACATAATCAATCCGGCCTCAAATCAACACGATTCGAACCTCGCAATTGCAGCACCATTTCTCCTCTGGTTATCAACCGTACACATACGGTTGACCTTACTAAGAAGGTTAATTCCAGTCTGCGAATCAAAGAACACACGCAAGAAAAAAGAAGAATGCAACTCAATTGCAAAATCTAAATTAAATCACGAAGTTAGAAAACTAACAAACCGTCAAACGACGAAACTATTTGATAACAGATGAAAACTAATCAAAACCTAATCCTAACTAGGGCGGCTACTGATTATATAGAGTTTAGGACGATTTTAAGAGCAAACTGTAATACTAATGTGCTAAAAAAGATACACGGCACAAAAGTCAAAAGATAGTGTCGCAGTACCAAGACAGTTTCTGGACGTCATTTTATTTTAACGATTTCCGCTGACTCCAGTTAAATTTGGAGATGAGACTGGTGCGAAAAGTTATCTTATTAGCTTTCCATTCAAATCTAAAACGTCTGAAACAGAGCTCGTATATGACCGAGACATTCATTTTAGTGATGACTGCTCCTGAAGTCCGATTTGGACTCGAACCTAAGTTAGATGGGATATCCTCTGGGGTTGAACGTGTCTGACTGATTTTGAGCATCTTTTAAGTTTTTCTTTATGCTTTCCTTCACCTTTTCTAATGTCCTTTCTCATGATAAAATCATTAGTTAACAATCTATTCTTAAAGGAAGAAAGATATGTGTTTAAAACGAGCTCACCTCTAATCTCAACTGTCGTGCACGAGTTTTATTAATACTAATTTAAAAAGTATTGTGTGTATCTAAATAAGTGATCTAAAGGAGTGATGTCTCATCAGACATCAATGAACATTATTTCGGATCTCTCTTTTTAAAGCCACCATTTTTTTATATTATCCCACATGTCATTCACTTTCAGGACCCCGCCTATAAGTGAGACGGCAATGGCATATTTTCAAACTTAAAAATTGTAATGGGCATGTATCTGAAAAGGGGACTAAAGTAGATGGTTATTGAGTAATGAGAGCAATTAGGCCTCCGGGGTAAAGCTACACGATCTCATCAGGGTCTGCTGACCCCAACAATTTTCAAGCAAATCAATGAATACACAATGTTATTCGTTATGGATTAAGCTCTCTGACCCTGTTGCCAATCTTGCTGACCCAGGCGAGCGAACTCACTAACTTCGCCCCTACTCAAAGTAATCAACAGACTCAAAACAATAGTAACCAAACCCCAATAGTCGCAAGGCAAGTTTGTTTGTGAAGAGGCGCCAACAAAAGATGGCTAAGAATTAAAGCATAATGGATGGACATTAGAGATTAAAAGATGAGGAAGAGGTGGAGAATATAACAAATAAGGGCCATTTGCGTAACTGACCTTTTGAGAAGCTAATCAACTACTTGTCGTCGTCTTTAACTTTTAATGTAATCTTTAACAATTCACCTATTTAAAAATATGATAAATATCATATATTTTATTATAGTTTATTTTATTATTAATGATACTTGAAACATGACTTAATAACTTTACATATCTAAATTACTTTATAGACGAGTGGTAGAAGATGATGTTAAAAGTTAACGACTACAACAATTAAAGAACAGAGAGAGTTCATGACTGTAAAAAACAAAGCATGTTAAAAAAATAAAAACTTAAATTCTTTGTGTTAATCCTAAAACTTTTTAGAACTCAAGTATATATATTTTCTTCATCTGACACAAGATTTGATATATGTAATTCTAAGCTATTATGACATGTTTGCTAAATGACGAACCCGTTCACACTAGTTAATGGTATTAACAATTAGCAATGGCATGGTTAGTGGTGGTGTGTTCTAATTTTAGCAAGTTTTTCAAGTTGGGGGCGCACTAAGTACCTATTTGACAGAGCTTCTCTAAAAGTGATTCTCTGATGAGAAATGACTATATGGTTTAAAGTAATTCTTTTTAATTTTTAGGATAAAATCTTAGAATCAGGATAAATAATCATTTTATCGAATTAGGAGAAACTATTTTTCTCAGTTTTTAACCCCTAGTTCATTCCAGACAATCACTTCACATAATTAGGTAAAAATAACTTCTCTTACTATCTAAAAAATCAGCTCCTTATACTTTTGCTAAGGGATCCTAAGAGCATCTCCAACATGTGATAGACCGCCCATCGAAAGAGACGATCCGTCGACTACAAGATCTTATTGAGTGTCACTCAGTGAAGCGAGTACTTACAGTACAACTCAAGCACGATAAAATATAAAATAAACTGTTGATTAAATTTATAAAACAAAGATTTTAAAGACGTGAAAGCGACAACCTGAAATAACTAACAGAGAATCCTGAAGTCTAAGAAAAAATGCATCGAGCCCATACGATGCACCTTCTAATAGCAGACACCAACATCAAAATGCGGTGAGCAGGTCTTCCATTGAAATTGTAGAGAGAGAGAGAAACACACCTGCAACAAAAACAATAAAGAGCCAAGCCCTGAGCATTCAAATGCTCAGCAAGTCTTACCCGTCGTCGACTCCAAGAAATATGAGAAGGCTGACTCACAGAGATGGCTAGTAAAGCAGCGCTAACAGTGAATTCTTACTTTTAAATTTTAACAGTGAATTAAGTTACGCCAAAATGTAACTTTAATTTACACTATAATCTACATCAAACAAGGTTGCCAAACAATTCATGACAAATGTACCAGGCAAATTATATTAACATTCTTATTCCTTTCTTAATCTACTTCTTACTACGATGTGACTCAAAGAGACAAGTGTACTCGTTACTGTGAGAGACAACGATTATAATCGATTTACATCTAGCTGAAGAAACCTGATTACACGACACGTACATGCTTCTCAAAAGCCGCACGTGGCAACCTTTCACAAGACTACTTCATTATTGGTCCGTTGCTACCAACCTGGGCAAAAAGGTCTATATGCAATCCACGTTCGGACGTGATTCGTGAGGTACCACCCCTTTTGCTATCTCTCCCCTTAGCGCCTTCAAAACTAGGGGGTAGCGTCACATCCACACAATGTTGCATTCAAGTTACATCAATTTTCTGCGTCTCGTTTTCCTAGTATGTAATCAGTACAATTCAAACTTGCTCAATAGAGCTGACAACTGTACGGTCTTTAACCGACACAGACAGGGCTACAATACATTGGTCATGCATCCGCAATGGACACATGCCGTGTTACAATTTACTTCCCTATCCGGTCTCAGCTTATCATTTCTTGTGATAAACTAAACCATGCTCATCATTTTCTGTCATACTCTCAAACTCAAGGTAATTACCTATAGCTCGCGAGTGAATGGTCAATCACTCGACTTCTACTGTAACTACAGTAATAAGCCTAGCTCTACATCGAGGTATTCGAACCAAATACCATTAACCAAGGAAAAGAGCTATAATGCAAGCTATGTTTTCAATCAACTCTAAAAACCTAATGCACAGTACAAAGTTTATATACTATATAGTGATAAAATATAAAATAGTTAAAACAGGATTAATGCATCGGGGCTTGCTTGAGCTTTGCTCAAAGTTAGATTCCTCGGTTGAAGGAATGTCTTCAAGCTTCTCTTCAGATGAATCAGATCCTATATATGACATGATATGCAAGGAAATGAGTTATGATAGTTTTAAACATTAATTAACATCGCATGCAATGACAGCTTCTCGTTTTCGAAAGATAGCTAGTAAATTTGGTTATAAAACTTCTTTAAAATTAGTTTTTAAAAATACAAAATCAACTTTAAGTTGTTCATAAAATCAGAGAGGTTATAAGTAAATTTTTGACCAAGTTTCAAGATTTATTTAAATCAAATAGATTGAATATGATTTGACAACCATTTAATCACAATAAACCATTTTAAATAAATTATTTTGATGAAATTAAATATGAAACTTTTATGGAACATAAAGCTTAGTTGAATAAATAGGAAAATACATTTTACAAAATTTTAATATGACAAGGAGTGAAGATAATAAATAAATGATGCATTAACAATTAATTGGGTGTTCTGAATTAAATTAAATATTTTCATGCATAAAATAAAATTTGTTAGCTTCGGAGTATTTTTCTAGTTGAGAGGATCCTAATAAAATTTATTTCATAATTTTTTGAGCTACAATGAATTTTCTACGAATTTTAAAAATTTAAAACCATTTTCTGGACAATTAAATATTGTTTTTCGGAAAAAAAAGAAATTCTAGCCACTGAGAGCGTGGCCACAGAGTGGGCGACCACACGGGATCGGTGCCTATAGCCACACCGGATCCTGTGACTGGTCGAGTGGCCAGCCATGGCGCTCGACACCGGCTTGCGGCGGCGCACCCGTCGGGGCGGTATCTCTAGCGGCGGGGCTCAATCGCTCTGGCCCTAAAATGATCTACGCCCCATGGGAAACACGGATGTGGAGTCAACGGGCAGCGCTCCTCACCGGAATCGCCCGGCGGCGTGCGACGGCTGAAACGCGATTTTGGCAGCGGTTCGTGGACGGCGTGGTCGACGAGGATCAAGGCGGCCAGCTCCTCGAGCTTCCTTGAGATAAGAAAAAGGCCCAAAGGAGGCTTCTGTTGGCGGGGTGAAGCAGGTTCAGGTGTTCGCCGGCGGTTAGGCTTTGAATTCCTGCAAAATGGCAGCGATGCCGGGTCGGGAACTCGTAAGGGGCGTGCGCAAAAAGTACAGAGTGCCGCAGACGCGGAGAGGGAGAGAACAAGCTCGCCCGAACTCACCAATTCAGCTGGAGGGTGGCCAGCGGCGTCGAGCTTTCCAAAACTTGGGAAAGCTCAAAATCCGGCCCAACTAGAGGGAAGGGAGGTGAGCCGAGGCAGTGGAGAGCTAGAGGGTGCTATGGCACAGCCCCTCGGCAAAGATTAATGGCCGAAGATGGTCGGGGAAAGAGGTCTCGCGGTGGCGTACAGGAAAGCGGTGGCGGCCAGCTCCTGTGAGGAATGAGAGAGAGAAGCGAGAGAGCAACGCAGCCGATGGGGCTTCATGGACAAGGGGTCGGCACCATGTCCGCGCGGGCACACGTCTAGGTTGCGTGTCGTGTCGCGTTCGGCAGCTGGCGCTGCGCGCTGGCCGCTGGAGGTTGAGGGAGGGCGCACAGTGCCACTGACAGGCGGGTCTCCCAAGAATTTTCTTTTTCCTAATTTTCGCAATTTTCTGCTCAGTATTCTGTTTTTTCTTCGAAACCACTGTTTCCGAGCTCGGATAAAAGTGAAATTTTGCGGGGTGGTAGAAAACTTCAAAAGGAACAACTTTTATTTTGGGCCCAAATTCAAAATCGAATTACATTTTATTCTACAAAATTTACAAGATAGGAAATCATTTGAAGATAATTAATTTATTTGGGCCTCTTAAACTTTAAATAAAATTTTATAAAACTTTCTAAAATTCAAGTCTTTGCAATACCTTTCCTAATAGAATTTTATTTCGTAATTTTTATTTGAAAATTTTTAAACTCACATTTGAAATTTGAATTCTCATTGAATTTGGGGATTTGTTTGAATCGTTCCAATTATTTCAGAGCTCAGTCCTAAAATTTTAAATTCGAACAACTCGCTTCTTTATTCAAAACAAGAAGTGTTACACAACAGCCCCAAAAAAATCCCCCCAAAAGTCAGCTTTAGGAGTCATCCTAAAAAAAATTTAAAGATCTATTTTAATCCCCTCCTCCAACAACTCTTTTTAAATCTGTCCCGATAAAATTTGAATCTGGCCCAAATTAACAACCAGCCCAGCTCGCCAGGATCGCAAGCACTGTGATCACCAACGCCTGAAGCTCCCTCGCCTGACGCCAGCAAATATCACCCACCCAGTGGTACTTGGCCATGAAGGACCAGCACAGCCGGCAGCGCAGCAGCTGTCAAAATTGTCTCGTATCAACATCCATAGAGATCAATGAGTAAGCATCCTTCCAGATATTTAGTAATACATTACACACATTAACAATAGATCAACGAGCAAGCACTACACTCATTAACACATTAAAAATAGATCAACGGTTCCTGCATCGTACGTTGTTATCAGAGATCCAGCTGAATTTTAGCAGCGTTCATTATCAGAGATTCAGCTGAATTTATCTCATGGCGCCGTATACAACTGCTTATCTGTTTCATCTATGTTTTTTCTGGCTTCTATGAACTACAAAGGTATACATAGGTAGACTCTAAAAATGTAAAACAAAAATAAATACATAGATAGTCACTGATAAGATCAGAGACCATTTCAAACAAGGAAACACACTGAACCACTACCCATTGAACCACAAATTGATTACATTTTATTTACTCACTGATCAGAGAGCATTTCACATACATTAAAACACAAATTGAAGAACATGGATATGGATAAAAACTTAACAGAGAACAAGGGAAACACTGAACATGGACAAAGTTGGATAACATGGATAAACACTGATCAGATGGCAATTTTTCATGGAAAACATGGACAAAAATTGGATGACCTGCAATACTTCTCGTACATAACAACACCAAATTTCTCGAGGGAATAGAGCATTTTCTGTAAATCAGAGACATGCAACACTTATCATTAGCTGCAACACAGATTAACTGGTACAAATCAGGGAGCACTTTCTGATCATGTCAACAACTGAAGTCAATGAACATGCGTATTGGCCAGACAGACCAGGCTAGGCAACGCAACAACTAATTTGTTTTATGTAAAAATGGACGATAAACATGCGTATTGGAATAGATGTCCATTAATCTGTATTCTGTAAAATGGAGAGGAACACTGTGCCGGCGAGTGTTTTGGCGGATTCACAGAGAGGCGGATAGGCCCGATGCGGTGGGGCGGCGCTGCTCAGGTCTGGCTGAGAGGAAGTTGAATAGGAACGACGACACTGCCGGACGCATGACGGCCCTGCGGTCACGCGGATGTGTGACGGTGCTATCGAACAGGAGTCGGTGTCGCTGCAGTGTCGAGGCAGTGGGTGTCGGGAGTAGTGGGGGGGGGGGGGGGGGGGGGGG
>BCLH01000855.1:81254-96671 GCA_001602315.1 Zoysia pacifica
TAATATTCTGTACCATGCTTACTCAAAGGTATATTACAAAATCAGAAGCTCAAACAAAACACATATCAATCACAATTGTAATACTTCTTTGCCGATGTAAAATCACTGCAAAGGAAATATCTTGATACCGAACTGAAGCAGGCATTTGGAATATCAGAGTTCTGACTACCTTCATACATATAAATAAACAAAGGAATTTACAAAACAGTAAAAAAGAACCTGCTGTGGAGTCCCTTCAAAAAGCTTTCCACATGATAGACTGAACAATGTGTCACCTGTAAATATGGCTCCAGAACCAGCAAAATAATAGCACACATGACCTGTAAGAAATACAAGAGATGTGAGGTAATCGCATTGTCAAATGTAGCACCAATATTTGATTATTTGTAGATGTTAACAAAAAGAGGAAATAAGTGAAGGATATAAGACAGTCACGCATGTAGATCTGGTAAAAGGCAATCTGGGATTCAACGAAGCTATATATATATATATATATATATATATATATAAATTCGTTGGCTTTTATTAAAACATTAACAAAACCAGATCCTCATACTACTTTTAGTATTTCCAGAGATAATAAATCAATGCAAAATATATCACCCATGTAAGGGTAAGCCTGTGTGTACACATTAGGAGACTTGGGTTTACACAGTTAATTCAGAACACAAGACCAAACATAGGCAACCTAGAAGAAATTTGAAATCAAATACCTGATGTATGCCCAGGTGTTTCCAGTACAAAAACTTGATGACCAGCAAACATCCATGCATCACCCTCCTTAAGAGTGATGTCAATGCCTGGAATTCTATCCCTATCCTTCTCAGAACCAATTACCTAGAAAAAAATGTACATAATTATTAGGATGTGATAGCAGACACTACCCTGTTAATAAAAGAAAATGTAGCATTGGTGTTTCAGGTGATAGAAGCATTCATATGAGAGACAACCGAAAAACAGGAGAATACTTGCATTGTGGAATATCCTTGAAAGTTAAATTTGCTATTGTAAGCATAAATCATACTAAATTTTGAGAACTAGACACAATTATAATCTTCTCAATTTTGAACTTCTGCTACAAAATTTCTAATTTGTATTTTTTTTATCCTCTCAGAATTTTATAGATGCATCATTAACTTAAGGAGAAGAACAACACTAGCAATATAAACATTCATGGCTAGCTCATCCTCGAGCATATGTATAATCCTGTTGGATTTGATTAAGCCCATAACAATACTCCTTTTAAATGCATCACATATTTTCTCAGGGTCACTGAACAATGGAAGAAAAGCTTAGATAAACAGACGAAATATATACCTTTGCACCATATTTTGCCTTGAGTTCCAAGTTTCCACCAGTATGGTCATAGTGATGATGGGTGTTCAGTATATAAGTCAGGTTCTGGTTTCTCTTTTCTAATGCATCTATGATTGGCATAGCCTCAGAAGGGTCCACAACTCCAACTGTTCCAGTATCAACATCATGTAGGATATATGCATAGTTATCTCGAAGGCATGGTACCTGAAAATAATAGATGCCACAAGATTAGGATACTCAGAAGTATGATTTAATGACAATAAAGAACAACAGATAGGACGATAAGCAATGTGCAAAGAGCAACAAATTCACGCGAATAACTCACACTAAGACACTTGTCAAAAAAAAAAAAAAAAATCGTTTCCTCTTTCGAAGTACCTATGCCAGATATTTAATTATCCTATACATTATATCAAATTAATTATCTACGACTAGGACACTAGCTTTTTTCTTCCTTTCCGTCTTCCGTATTTTTTATCCTTGTGCTATGGCTCTTGGGGGTTTCATCTCTACCCTACCCAAACTTGCTGGGGACAGTCGTTGTTGTTTGTGCTATGACTAGGATACTAGCTATTCCACACTAGGATAACAAACTACGTGGAAGAATCAGTGAACAAAACATATGCAAATCACATGCCAAATGCATGCTTAACAAGGTCCATCATAAAGATACAGTCTAAGGCGTCACCTGCATAATCATCAGCAACACAAAGGATAAAATTTGTGAAAACTTATTGCACTTAGGGGATCGATCAATCCAGACCACTCACAAGCTCAATTTGCAGCGATGAGGAGACACTAGTCATGTTGCAGAAGGATTGTCCAGCTCTGAACACCCGTCCCACTCCCTGCAGCGTTCTTAGCGGCACGATCAGCAGGTTACCGATTCCATACATCAGAGGCTTCCCGAGCCAATGCTTCCGCACATTTGGCAGAAAAGATGGCTGACCCCTCATCTGGAGAGTAACAGATTCCGACTGTCATATTCCAGTCAATAGTATACATAGAGCCAATCAAAACAACTACTGTAAACTCGTCAGAGGAATGGGAATTCAACGCATCTAACTAGAGATAACGGCATCACGGAATGTGTAAACAATCGTGTATCTACCCAAGCAACAACGAGGCACTAGGAAATCGGAAACAAGTAAACCACAGTGTATCTCGGCAATAACGAGGCAAACGAGGGTCTCGCGTGCAAAAACGCCAGTGCGGGTGCGCTCGCACCGAGGCCGCGGCAACGCGGTCTGGCGGAAAACCCACTTCCCACCGATCTCAGATCCATACCACCACGCAACGAAGCGGAAAAAGGAAGACGCGAGGAGAGAGAGAGCGAGAGAGAGAGAGAGAGAGAGGGGAGCGACCGTGGGAGCAGTAGCGGAGGAGGAGCAGCGCGGGAGGGAGGAGACCACGATCGAGCACGCCCTGGAAAGCATCCTCATCGCCCGTCTCTCCACTCCCTTCCCTTCCGCGGTCGCCGCGCCGCTGGCTGCCGACCGGGGAGATCGAGACGAGGCGTGGCGTCGAGGATGGGAGCAGAGAGAAAGGGGAGTGGACAAGACAAAGCAACGGAGACTTTTTTTTTTTTAGTCGAAGTAACCGAGACTTTTTTTTTTTTTTTGGCGAGACGGCACGGGGAGGAGTGGGAAAAGGAGGGAGAGGTAAGCCGCCCTGAGCAGCCCACACGGCGGACCCGGGCCCTCGGGGACGCCGCTCTGATCTGAACCGTCCCATTTCTAGATCGACGGTGCTGGTGTGCCGCGGCCCGCGGGGCGGCCTCGCGCGCGCTCGTGCCATCCGGCGGACAGTTGGCGAGGCCGCGCGTTCCGTGGAGGAGAGGAAGGTGGGCGGCAGGGGCGGATCTAGGCAGGTGCTGGGGGCTGCAGCACCGGTCGAGCGAAAAAAAGTCTTATATCTTATTTAATAATGGCTTAAAAAATTGACGCTCTTAAGTCTCAGCATCAGCCCAGCACGATGGACGAACGTGATTTGCTATCGGATGAGCGATTTTTTTTTTGTAGAAATTATTTTCATCTATTCCTAATACGGCAGTTTTTTGATCGCTCAGCCTCCTCGTCTTCCACCCTCGAGCACCGTTGCTCCGAGCCTCCGGCCTTCGCTCCCTGCCAGGCATCCGTGCTCGAGCCGTTGCCGCTGCCGCGCTGTGTCCTCTGATCAACTGGTCGACATCCAATTTCTCTTCTGCGCTTTCTAGTCCAAGCAGGCAGATACTCCAGTATCCCACCAATTTATCGTATTTTAGAATTAGAATGAGTGAATCTTGAGTGTCCACCTGGTATTTATAAACTAAATATAGTTGAATTGTTCATGTCACAATAGAGAGGTATTTCAAAAGAGATGTTTGTAGAAAAATTGTTGAGATAAAAAATAGCCAAGCTGATCACCATAAAAGACAACGTATGCAGCTTAATATGGATGATATACAGGCTGATCCTGGTCTTCGAAAACCAATTCATGAGTTCCATCCTGATATTGAAAATGATGCTAGGAGAGCCTATTCGCTAATGGGTCCGTGCCAACCAATTGGTCATGCTTTCCCATGCAAGGAACAAGGGAATCAGACAAGAGGCTTTGTGAAAAAATGGTTTAAGAAATTTGATTGGCTTGAGTACAGTGTTCACAAAGATGCAGCCTTTTGCTTTTACTGCTATCTCTTTAAGTCTCCATTAACTAATGACTATGGTAATGAAACATTTACCAAAGTTAGGTTTACAAATTATAGGAAGACAAAGGAAGCTTTTAAGGAGCATGTATAATCAACTAATGGCTATCACAATAATGCAATGAGGCATGCTAATTCTTTTAAAAATCAGAGACAAAGTATTGACCATGTATTAACTGAGACGAGCACAGAAGAATAGAAGAAATATAGAGCTCGTATGGCTGTAATGTTAGGTATTGTAAGATTTCTTCTTTTGTAAGCCCTTGCCTTTCGTAGACATGATGAGTCCAAAATATCAATCAACAAAGGGAATTTTTTAGAGATGCTTAAATGGTATAGAAAGAAGGACCCTAAAGTTGCTAGTGTGACCAGTGAGAATGCTCCTGGGAATAATCAAATGACTTGTCCAGAATCACAAAAAGATTTAGTAAAAGCTTGTGCAGAGGAGACAAGTGTGGTGATTAAGACTGAAATGGGAGACTGTTTTTTTTGCTGTCCTTGTAGATGAGATGTGTGATTCATCAATAAAGGAGCAGATGGCAGTGGTTGCAAGGTTTGTATTAGCATTGTTTAAATTTATCTCTTTCTTTACCTATTACCATTTCTTATTAAGTTTTTCTTTTTTTATATAAGACGTCAATGATCAAGGATATGTGATCGAGAGATTTTTTGGTATTCAACATGTTTCGGATACTACCGCAACTTCATTAAAGGTAGCACTAGAGGCTATGCTTGCAAAATATGGTTTTTCTATTTTTAGATTACGAGGTTAAGGATATGATGGGGCCTCCAACATGAGAGGACAGCTTTATGGAATGCAAAGGAGGGTATTGAATGAAAACCCATATGCATTTTGCATACATTGTTTTGCCCATCAATTGCAACTAGTGGTAGTTTCCGTCGCCAAGTCTTACAGTTCTGTTTTTGACTTCTTCAACTACATAACTTTGATTGTAAACATTATCAGTGCTTCTTACAAGAGGAGAGATCAACTTCTTCAACAGCATCATGAGAAACTTGTGGACAAGTTAGAGAGAGGTGATATTTTTGCAGGTAGAGGAATAAATCAAGACACTAGCCTTGCAAGACCAAGTGATACGCGTTGGGACTCACATCATAAAACATTGGCTCGCCTCCAGCTTATGTGGATATCAGCACTGGAGGTTCTAGAGAATATTAGTGATGATGCAACTGATGGGAATAAGAAAACACAGGCAACATGTCTGATAGAAAAAATGGAGTCATTTGAATTTGTATTTTGTATTGCATCTGATGATAAGAGTACTAGGAAAGACCTAAGAATTATCACAATGTTTGCAGAGGAAAAATCAAAATATTGTTCGTGCCATAAGATTGATTGGGGCTGTGTTCAAAAATTTGAATGACATGAGAACAAATGGCTGGGATCCTCTTATGGATGAGGTAAAGAGATTTTGTCTTGAAAAGAACATAACAATACCGAATATGGAAGATACCATACCACTTAGGGGTCGTTCAAGGTATCGTGGTGCTAAATTGGTGAGCTACTACCATCATTTTCATCATGAAGTTTTCATTGTTGTGATTGATCAGATTCTTACAGAATTAAACAACCGATTTTCTGAAAGATCAACTCAATTATTGAGATGCATTGCTTGTCTTGATCCCAGCAATTCATTTTTCAACTTTGAGGAAGACAAATTGATGGAGCTTGCTAGAATATATGCTGCTGACTTCTCTGAATGTGATTGCCTAGTCCTAAGGGACCAACTAGGCACATTCATTGTTGATATTAGAGGAGACCAAGATTTCTCAAGTTGCAATGATCTTGGAAGCCTTGCTATAAAGATGGTTCAAACTGATAGGCATACATGTTACCCACTAGTGTATCGCCTTATTGAACTTGCATTAATTTTACCGATGGCCACAGCCACAGTTGAGCGAACCTTTTCTGCTATAAAGATTATAAAAAATGAACAGAGAAATAAAATGGGTGATGAATGAATGAATAATAGTATGATATGCTATATAGAGCGATATATTTTTGCAACAATTGAAGATGACATAATTTTAGAGCGTTACCAGACCATTGCAAATTGCAAGATTAAATTACCTCTTAAGAAATGAGTGTTATCACTGGTATGTATGTACAGCTTAAATTTATCTACATGCAACTTTTCTTTATGTGTTGTTTGCTATCTTTGCCTGTGATATCATTTGACTTATAGTTAGAAATTTTTTTATCCTTCGTAATTTAGCACCCCTCTTGGTCCATTCCTGGATCCGCCACTGGTGGGCGGTGCACGGCGCGCGCACATGGTGGTTTCGGCTACCAAATTATGCCACCTGCCATTTGCGCACGCTTGGGCCGGCACCAACCATCCAACCGATGATCCTCGCACAAAATTGAGGTGATTCCTCTCTCTTTCTCAAATATTCAGTGAACAGGAATTTGTGTTTATCACATGATTTAAAAAATTGGATCTGCACCGGTTTTCAAAACTGTGAAAAATTGATGGGTTAGATAAAAATACCGGCCAGATAGCCGTTTTGCTACCATGCCCTCGATTCGATATTGAGCGAAACCGGTCATCTGATAAAATTGAGCCGGCCGATTTTACCAAAAATTGTGAAAATTGATTGATTTCCACTGGTTTTTCAAACACTGGTTTATCTTATGCAATTTTCTTTTTTTTTTCAGTTTTTTTGAAAGGAAAATAACCCTAATTTTGATGCACGTGAACCGAAAGTCATGATGATATTTTCTATTGTACGGACCCATGGAATAGCATGCTGCTCCTTTGTTTTTATAATCTAACGTCAACTTTACTCTTTTTCTTACTCAACAAAGTATGATAAATATGTAGTAATATATTTTTGTTAGAATTTGTTTTATCATTAATTTTTTAAAAGATAACTAATAATTTTACACATTTGAATAAATATTTTGAATGAATTGTTAAAATTTATATTAAAAATTAACAGTGTTAATAATTTAAAAGTACTTATTTGGCCTCAATGTAAGACGACGTCAGTGTCATGCAAAGTACGTCTCCAATAAGTGGTTGACACTTTGACGACACGTATTTGTGTGACAACACAAAAAGGAGACTATCCTCGGTTACTCCAAATGCCAAACGTGTTACTCGGAGTACTATATATATACTATTCTAAACACCGAAGTTGACAGCAAATCAAGAACCGTCGGTAGCCCTTTGTATTAAGCAAAGAATCACTTTCCAGCCTCAAAAAGTCAGTCAATCAGAACACAATCCAGTCGATAAATAATTCTCAGAGTTACCCAATCAACATCAGCGACGAGCACAAAATCTATTCGTCATCATTTTCCTTTTTCCCTGTAACATACCCTTGAAAAAAAGAAACAATGAGAAATGGATAAAACAGAAAGCGCAATAAAAAAGCACAAAGCCAACAGTCGCTAACAAAGCCCATCGCAGGCCCAATCCAACTGCACAGTACTAACGGTCCGCACTAGGCCCTCCGGCACCTGTCCGGCTGTCCCCGCGCCGAACCACCCGCGTCATCCCCTTTTCCCGTTCGCCGGCGCGGCCGTCCCACCGCCACCGAGCATTGCGGCGGCGGAGTCGACGTTGGTCAGTAGGTACTCGTAGATCTTCTTCCTTAGCCTCTCGATCGTCTCCTCGGGCACGCCGTCCACGGCAACCGGGGCGGTGGCTGTCGCCTCCTCACCGTCCGCGTCCTGCTGCTGCTGTTGCTGTTGCAGCGGCGGAGTCTCGCCGCGCTTCCCGATCTCGCCGAGCCAGTCGTTGACGCGCTTCAGCTGCGGGAGCATCCGGGCCGCGCGTTCGTGGTCCCACGGAGCCGCCGCGGCCACGTCGGCGTCTAGGAACCGCTCCACGAAGCCGAGGAACCACCCCCTCGACTCCTCGCCGAGCCGCCTTGCCAGTTCGCCTCTCTCCTCCGCGCCTCCTCCCCTCTCCCATTCCGGCGGCGGGGGCGTCGTCGTCTGCGCCGCTGCAGCACCCGGGCCCGTCCTCGGCTTCCCCTTTGCAGGGGACACCCGCGACTTTGGAAAGGGTGACGACTTTGTTGTCGTCGTTGATGCGGCCGCAGCCGGCTTCGCGGACTCGTCCACGACCACCACGGCCAGTGGCGAGGTCACCGTGGCCGGGACCGGCTTGAGGTTGTACACGCCGAAAGCGGAGAGGTCCGTGGCAAGCGCGGCGCTCACCCATGACGTAGCTCTGCGGCGGTGCTCGGCCGCGAGAGCGGCAGCCTCCTCGTCGGTAGAGGAGACTGCTGTCCCGGCGTCACTGGCCGCCGAGCGAGCTGGCGAGGCCACTGAGGCCGCAGGCTTTGTGAAAGTGTCGGTGATCGCTGTGGCACGGGAAAGCGCGGAGTGGAGGGCGAGGAACTGCTCGACGGCCGGCTGCGGGTTCTGCTCCTCCGCCGTGGAACTCACCTCCGCGTAAGAGCTGCTCCGGCCAACCGCCAACACAAGACAGACAATGTCAGTAATTTGAAGGATCGAAGCAAATCGACAAGGAGAATTACTATCAAAATGGCATTGGGCAGCTCTCTGTAACACAAGTCAGGCAGGAAAATTTCCAGCATCATGTTGAAAGCAAGACATTTTACCGCTGAGTCGAACTGACAATAATAAACCGTAGCAACTAATCTGATAAACTGGTGAAGCTAGTCGACGACAATAACACGCAGCCAAAAGT
Source organism: Zoysia pacifica (assembly GCA_001602315.1). Lineage (NCBI taxonomy): Eukaryota > Viridiplantae > Streptophyta > Magnoliopsida > Poales > Poaceae > Zoysia > Zoysia pacifica. The sequence goes on from BCLH01000855.1 coordinate 89,943, forward strand.
AAATTAGGAGAAATTCTTGCTTCCCCAGTGAAACAAACTTCGTTATACAGGTCAATAATATGTTTCATGGAGACGGTTCAGAAACAAGTTGTCCCTGCCGCGCAGGATGTCGATGCCAACAGCAAACCGACAATCAGCGCAATGCCAAGGCCCTAACTGTATGCAGATCATATCTGTTTTGATTCTTTGGGCTGTATATGCTTGCATTGTGCAGAGAGTACATATAAAGCCAGCTATGACTCAAAATCCAATCTGGCCAGTTCAAGTTCTGGAGAAGGTAATCTTCATATGTCAAACTATGGAGCTGGCACCTGCTCTAGGACCAGAAAAAAGAACGTGGCTAGCAAGGACCACCCCACCATGGCTCTATCTAAGCTCGAAAAAAGGGGAGGCACCTAGGAACCGATCTGGTTGACAGCATTATTGCAGCATGGTAGCCAGATCGAACTGACTACTGGGGTATTTGTTGAAGCGTGAGACCAACGGTGTGGATGATCTTGCCCCAGCGAGATGCAAGCACGAACGAACCATGTGGACGTGAACAGCAGCCTTTGCTAAAAGCATAGGTGATCCCACCTGTCCGGGCGCCGGATCATCATGCCCTGAATCTAGCATGTTCGTCAGCTCCGGAACAGGCAGTCAAGGCTGTCTACGACCACAAGCCATGTGAAGTCCTTGAGGGCTTCGTAAGGCTTGTCCTTGATGCATAGTTGACTCATATCCATGTAAGTATGGTTTTTCAGAATATTGGACTAGCAAAAGCTATAGCAGTGGAAGTACAACGAGACTAGAGCATTGAAGTTAGTGTGGAAAACCGCTAGAGCATTTCGGCAGAAGATTTATTCATGCAGAAATTTCCTAATTTTGAATTAAAATTGCGGCAGAGAACATAATACTACAACTTGCTGCCATGCCTTTGCATAATTGGATAGAGGCCAGAAAAAATGGCCAACTGGCCAAGTTCCCCAATCAAAGTGCAAGATTCTCTTCTACTATATTTTAATAACGGACAAAATCATTAGGCATGTGACGCCATCTAAGCGTCCATGGGCTTATAATTATCTACAACAACAAGCTAGTGATGCTTTGCACAAATTAAATATAGAAGAAAGTCACAGTTTGAAAATAATGTTAATAGGAGCTACAAGGTAGGGGATAAATGAAAAGGGGTTGAATAGAGAAACAACTCAGGGTCATGGAGAATCTACCAAACTGTGGGCAGGTCGTAGACAGCTAATAAGAAAATGTTACACTAACTAAGAAACAGTGCCAAGTGTTAAACATAGGGCTTGTGTCCGGAAGAAAAAGTACCTCAAACATCTGAGCAAACTCTCTGCAGCAGAAGCTTCTTGCAGGGCTTCAACCGCAGCCATTTGTGCTGATTCCCTGTACTTCAGAAGCTCCTGTAACAGAAACCAAGTGTCATGGTGATTTAAAATTCAAAACACTGACGGCAGTGCTTAATCTTTCACATGATTGTACAAACAAAAGTTTAAATCATATCTGTTTTATTGATGAACTCGGTCTTACCTTTCCTAATTTGGAAAGTGACAGAGGAAGTGATGTCCACGAAGTGCTGGCATCTGTTAATTTTTTGCTATTTGGGGGGATCTTAACTAAATTTGTAGCATTTGAGTTGCTTGAAATGCCAGATGTTCTTTTTACAGTTGGAGGATGCTTCTTAACTACTTTGTCAGCATCTTCTGAAGGAGCGCTTGCAGTGCTCTTCCTAGCAGCTTTCTGAGCAGTACTATCATCTTTATGTGACACCTTCTCATCCACTGGTGGCTTTCTTCTAGGAATCTGTATATTAAGAATAAACATGTTATATTAGTAACTTCTGGTAAAGATAGCATTGAGGTGCTATCATACTTCGTTGCTCCACATGCTATTTTTCGGTGTCTGCTACACATGCTATCATGCCATTATGAACACAGATACTAACAAGTTTATGTGAAAAAAAAAATCAACTCTCACTACTGTCACTGCGAATTTTAAAAGTTAAATAATTGCTAAAAGCGACTAGTATGATTCAAAGCTGAAAATCATCAAGTGCTTTTATCCAATAATCGGTGGAAAATAGAGGTCACAAACAATTTACGCACCATTGGGGTCTTGTTCTCAGGTTTCCTGTCAGCTTTGCTTGTTTTCGATTCTGAATTGCTCTTTCCGTTAGTATCAACATTTCCTTCCCAGCTTCTTCTCAGAGCCTTTGGCCCTGATCCTATACCCAACATAGGGCTATTGATTGAATTATCAGCAGATGACTTCCTCCCTGCAGCAGTAACCTTCAAAACAGAAGCTGCCCTTTCTAACAAGGAGACCCTAGAAGACGATGCTTTCGCAGCTCCTTTTGGTTTATTTCTCTGTTTCAGATCATTAGAGAATCTGTCAAATGTCACAGGAAGAGAGCAGACACTGGTTGGGGATGACGGCACTGATCTCGTACTAGCAGGCTTCACTTTTGATTTCACTGCTTCCTTTTTATCACCAATCCCATTCAAAGCTTGTTTTGATAACGAAGAGTTTGATTTGGTAAGCATTGGTTTCTTGTTTTCAGCACCAATGGGCTTGCGTGAAGCATTTATTTTCTCCAACTTGCTCGACTCCTTTTCTAACGACAAGCTGCGAGCATCCTTCAACCCGTTGGCTGGTTGAGCCTTCTTGCTGCCTTGGAAATTCGACGAGCTGGTTACTACAAGATCCTCAGGGTTGCCAACACAAGCATGTCGACCAGGAACTGGCCGAACTCCTCTAAGAATGGGTACTGGAGTAGCTGCCTCAAGACGGTCGACATGGATGAACTGGCCTAGCTGAATCTTGTCACTCGAGATAAGATCTTGCTGCTCCTCCGGAAGGGAAACATAGGTCGCATGAGACGAATCCGACACCTTGATGTAGAACCCTTGGTTAGTGAAAAGATCACTCCCAGCTAGAGCTGGGACAATGCTGACAACCTGAAGAAGCGAAGACCGATGCTCGCCTGCCACTTTGACATCTGTGTTCATATGCTGAAGGAGTTTCACAAGGACACCAGGTACCAATGAAGCCATTGTCGTAACTCCTTAATCGCATGACTCTGCAAATTCCAACGATATGATTATCACACATGGGCATGAGTTTGGGACCAAAGGGCTAAATCTGGGAGGCAGCCTGGCAATTCCTAACAAAAGTGAAACCCGCACTCCTGAATGCAATAAAGACTACTCCTGAATGCAATAAAGACTACTATAACTTTTGGTGAGTGTAATGTGCAGAAACCGGGCTCACAAGGCATCACTAGGAATTGCATTTACTAGTACCATGAATTGCACTGTGATGCCAGTACGGGATAAAACCTTAAAAACTCCATGGATATGATCAAATAATTGAAAAAAAAAAGGGAAGGAAGAACACGAAGCCATTAAACGGTGCCACTGAATTGACAAAGCTCACAGAACCGTACATAAGCTCATTGGAGATTATGAAAGAAATATCACATGTGAAATACAAGAAACTTTACGCAAGGAGTACGGGTGGAGAATATGTCTTTGCTTGTAAGGAATTGAATTCGGTCCAACCCAACATGCTCAACGAACGAACACCCGCCGGGACAACAGATACCAGAAGTTATCAAAGTGGGCGGCGGTGGTCCTGTCACCAAGCCCGGTTTTACCTTTTCTTTTTTCAAGGCCAAAAGAAACTAAAAAGAGAGAAAACCAGCAAGAAGAAGAGCATCACCAACTAAATCTTGTGCACAAGTTACCGACTGGTTGCCCTATCAATTCAACCGTCCAACCTTAAACAACCGCTAAAATTAGGGGCAAAGCAAAGTTTATCAGGGAGCACGAACAGACACCCGATGAGCTTGCGCTAAACAATCCTTTCTCCTCGCAATGGCGTGCACTCCTCCCAAACCCGACCTCACACGAACGAAAACTGGAGGGGAAAATCCAGAAAACGAGCGGGCGAAAACGTAGACGCAACAGCGACGCGAAACAATCGGCGGGAAATCTGGTTGCTGGAAGGGAACGCGCTTGAACAGGAAAGGAACATCTCGAAACGATGGGGAAGGAAAAAAAAAACGAGAAATGGAGATCGATTGGTGGCGCGAGGAATCGGAGGGCGAACCTCTTGGCGGAAACCCGGACGGCTGAATGACCGGTCCTCTCGTGCTCCCCTTTCCTCCTCCCGCTTCCCGTCGGCGCGCGGGAGAAGGAAAGGCGCGGGAGTCTGGTGGGAAGCGGTGCTTCTTCCACCCACTCCCGGCAGTGCCCGTCTGCAGCTGTCGGACTGCGGTCCGGGAGAGCGCGGCGGCTGCAAGTCCGGTCAGAGCGGGGCGCGCGGCCAGGGGCAATCAGTCAAGGATCCCCCCCTCTCTCCCCTCAGTCCCCTGTCCTCGGTCTCGTTCCGTTTGGCTGGCTCTCTCTGCTTTGCATCGCTGCGTTGGGCGCTTGCCGGGGTGGGCAACAAAAACCCGAAACCAACCCGCTTTCTTCAATTTTCAGAACAACGCGTCGGACCGGTCACCGGCCGGAGCGATGGCTCCACTCCACTGGCACGGGCGAAACCGGTGCCCGCTGTCTCTGTCACCAACTGATTAGTGAGCATGACGATGAACGGAGCCGGTGCGCCCCTCACCGATAAGCAGCATCTCCGTAATTAATACGTACGTGACGCCGCGCCGGGCGGTTGATTAAACGTTGCGATCACGGGTGCTAGTCGACACGGAGCCGCTAGCTGAAAGGCGAGTATTTGTACGGATTATACGTATTGTACTCGCGGTATTCCTGCCATGCGTCATCGTGCACTGGAGCCAGCCCGCCTCAACCACTCCGGGCCTCCGGCGCGGCGACGGATTGGAGGAGGTTGCCGCCATGTGCAGCCTTCACTCCACAAGGTTAGTCGAGACGCCAAGTGGCGGTTGGTGGGGTTACTACCTCTCTCTGTCTCCGTGTATTTTCCCTTCTGGTCGCTGTTCCTGTTTGTGAAAAACATTGGGCTCCAGTCAGAACTCAGAACCCGGTGAGGCGACTGGCGAGCGAGCGTCGTTTCGTGACCGTGTGCTTCTCGCGCAGCGACTACTAGAAATGAGCTCCGTCGTCGACGCCGACCAGCGCTCGAGGCAGCCGGCGGCAGCTTGCGGCACCATCGAAACCGCTGGCTGCACGCGCCCGGTCCGGGAACGGCACGCCACGGAGGAGGAGCACGCGCGCGGGGGCTACGGCAGGGCGCGGTGCGCCTCCGCGTCCACCGGTCCCCGTGTGCTCGCGCGCCCAGCGAGTGGGGTTCATGCGCCGAAAGCGCCGCGCCATCGGATGACGATGGGGGGGCCGTTAGTTGGTTACAACTGTGACTAACGGCGGGGCGGGGGGGGGGGGGGGGGGGGGGGGTGGCCACGGGACCGCGGTGAGGATCATGTGACGTCGTGGTGATCTTCAGGATTGGGCGACCGAGGCGGCCCTGACTATGGTTCACAAAACCGCTCCGCGGTTTTCGATCAAACTGGTACGGTTTGGTGGTTTTTACGGTTTGACTGGTTTTTTTTAAAAAATTTAAAAAAAATTTGAAAATTTAAAAAACCGAGCGATTTACCGCAAAAACCGTTGAAAAACCGCTCAAACTGATTTGATTTCAAATTCAAAAACGGTAAACCGTAAAAACCGCTCGATAAATCGTAAAAACCGCTCGGTAAACTGTAAAAATCGCTCGGTTTTCTCTCAAAATTTTGATTTTTAAATTTGTTTGGTTTTTTAACAATTTTCGCGGTTTTTGCGATTTTCATTAAACCTCTCTCGAGCGGTTTAAACTGTTTTTTAAACCTGACCCTGACCGGACGCGATAAGAGGCGCGCCTGGGGAATTCATGTGACGGTTCAAAGGACGAGACAAAGATACCATCCCGTGCACGGTGCCACCGGCTCGGCTCGGCTGCCGTAGCGCTGCCGTGGCGTGCCCACGGCCGCTCTGCTCCGCCGCGCGTTGAGTTCATGAGTTGTTTACTGGGTGGATCGGCAGCCAATTTCAGGTTGGAATCGGCAGCGGCCGACGTGAACAGCTAGAGGCCTGTACGGTCACGGTGGAACGCGTGCGGGTTTGTCAGTAAGAAAACACGCTTGCTTTTCTGTTGCCCATGCCAATGCAACAGCGAGGCGCTTTGTCTCTACCTGCTACTCCTATATACTCCGCAACTCCAGGCAAAGCATTCACAAACACAACCTGCAACAAAAAAATATTTTAGTACAGCCTACTTGCCTGTCTAATAACGAATCCATGTCCTAGTAGTAACATTCGTCTTCCTCCGTGGAGTACCAAGCCCCTGTTGGAATCCAAATTTTAGGATTATGGATTTTTGGATTTTAAAATTCGGATTTTAATGTTTAAAATCTGTTGAAATACGACATTTTATTTGGATCTTTTGAATTTTAGAATTTGAATTTTAGGAATTCAAAATCTTAACCATTTAAATTATAAAAAATTATTATTTTAGTTATATACTCTCTCCATCCCAACCAAAGTGTTGCTTTAAGCTCTAGCCGCGGTTCCCAAGGGTTGACGCGACCAATTTACCCTCTATCTCCTTAGCGGGCGACCACCAAACGCCACTCGGTACCGAGGAGGGCCGCCGCGCCACTTCTCGTCTGGGCTGCAGCCAGGGTCGCTGCCGCCGCTCCTTGCTTGGGCCGCCACCGCCACGCTGCTCCTCGTCGATGGGGTCGCTCCTCTCCCCCACGCCGCTCCTCTCCACGAC
>BCLH01000855.1:97106-121192 GCA_001602315.1 Zoysia pacifica
GCAAGCGGGCGATGAGGTCAAGGTCGAGGGGAGCTGCTGAGGAGTTATGGTTGGTTGTTGCGCCCCGGACGATACTTAGGCTGGGACAAAAATTCAAACGTAAAACAACACTTTGGTTGGGACGAAGGGAGTAGAATTTTGAAGTACTAGTTAATCCTTGCCATTACAATTTTGTAAAGTTTGAAATATGTTATTGATGTGTCACTTACAGGAGAAATTTTGAAGTACTAAATTAATCTTTGCCATTACAATTTTGTAAAGTTTAAAATATGTTATTATGTGTCACATACAGGAGGACTTGTAAGTGTATGACACATGGTTCGAATAATACATTTTAAATTTCGTAAAATTATAATAATATATGTTAAATTAATCCAATTTTTTGGAGTACTTCTCTGTTTTCTGCGACAGCAATGAACGGCCAGCGAACGAACGGTGAGGCAAAACTCATGGTCCGGACATTGACATTCAATCGCTCCTCTCATACCCCTCCTGGTATGAACAGCTGAAAATTGCCCGTTCGCATCGATGGATCTGGTCCAGCACCGGCAGTCTGAACATGACCAAGAAGGTGTGCTGAACACACGGACCACCAGTCCGGTGACATCGATACTTCGACGGTTCGACCACATGGAATGCTTCGCAACCTGGGGAGCAGCTGCTGCTGCGCCATCCGGGGACGCAGCGCAAGGCTTCAATGCCGCTGCAGGCCGCAGGCAACGGGGCCCGGGGCCAGTGGATCCGTGCCGCAGAAGGCAAGAACAATGCCGCAACCGAAAGGCTTCACCGATGCCTCAACTGCGCATCTTGCTTTGCACTACACCCTGGTCTTGGCGCCCAAGAGAAAAGATGTAGTACTAGTACGTAGTTTGACACAATTACCAGCTCGTTTAGTTGTCAAAACATTAGTTGCGTCGTGGTTCAGCACCAACGCCTTATAGTGGAACACCAGCAAAGAGAACCATGTGACGCAACTTCCCTTTCTAGCAACTTTCAGCAATAAAACATCTCACGGACAAGAAATCAGCAGAAACATTGCGTTTTAACGGAATAGTTATGTCTCAAACACAGAACTGGCTTCAGGTGAATCCATTAGTCTATGGTTCACAGGCCAAATATATTAGTACTGTATTTTCTACGATCACACAAGAAAAATTTCCTGCATCATGAAGGTACTTCTTGCTTGAATCTTCAGACTTCCTCGACAGTCAACCCTGCAGATACAATGGGCGCATCAATTGCTGTACATGAAAATGAGGTTAAGAGAGTGTACTGAAGCAAACAACCGACTCGGCCCTCTAATGTAAGGTGGACAGGCATTATGAAAACAATACAGAAACTTCTTTTTTGCAAATAATCATTACAAAATTTACAGCAGCGCCTGCTGCACCACCCTAATAAACCCTCTAAAATCTATATATTATAATCTCTGAACTGCACTTAACCTTCTTCAAGGCAATAGGACTGAATGGAATGCAACTATAATATCTAGTTTACACAGATAGATAAAACTGGCAATAAAAAATTATAGGCAGATTATATAAAGGGGCAATAATAAGCTGTGCTAACCTGGAGGGAGTGATTGCTTCAACTTGTTAGCCTTCTCAGCATCAAAGACACAGAGGGTGTACAAGTACTTGGAGCAACGCACCTTGAACTTGACAACATCTTTGCTTCTCTTGATTTTCACAGAGCGTGCATCCTTCCTCCTAGCAGTAAGGAGGAAGTCCTTGATCTCATGGATCTGCTTCGGCTGCAGCAATAACAAGACATAGAATGATAAAAGGATGCCGATCAGTACTGATCTTCCCTATTTTCATACACTAACGTGGGAGTCATTAAGCTGCCTCCATTGAGCATGGGCCAGCATCCACAAACTTACTACTTGCTGCAGTCCATCAGATTTGATTTAACAGCGTCGTAATATAGAAGAGTAAAATGGCATCTGACATTCTATCATTTATCAATTACTGCAGAAGGATGCTTTGGTGCCTGTTTTGCCAAAAGAAAGACATGGAAGCGCAAAATGAAGCAACACCTGCTAGTTGTACTTCTCATTTTACTGATTTCTATTGATTACAAGTTCTACATACACAAGTGACCAAAACACAATAAGTTTCCACCCACGGCTAGATATCATATAAGAGTTGGAGGACTCATTGTGTTCACATAGTAAACAGCTCGCTGGCAAAATTCTGGTAAGACTTGATTAAAAATTAACAGATCACTCCAATTTCTACTTGGCTATTTGCACTGCAAACTCATCCCCGTTGAACCAAGCAAAACGAAACACCTCCTGAAATCTCCCTACTGAATTTACGCTTAAAAAATATCTACAGAAAGGCAACAAGAACCAATCGTTTATTCCAATTGTTACGAGCTTTCATAGTAAGCATCCCAGTTTCCTCCCCATTCAGACAGTTATCTACTGATGCAATACTGCTAGGCCCGTAACAAAAGTCCGCCACATAGAGCAAACTGAACAATCGAGGCATGAGAAATCTATAACAAGAACACCATTTTGAGGTCCAAAATTCTAATAGCACCGTATCAGACTATATCACGAGCAAGAGCAGATTAAACTAGGCAGATGTGGGCGAGCCAGACGGAATGGAGAAGGAAGCGAGCGAACTTACCATCTTTCCCTGCGAGCTGGTGGTTCTCGGCAGGCGCAGCGTTAGGGGATGCCGTGGCGGCGGTGGCGGCGGAGCGGAGGCCGAAATTTGTATATAGGGGAGCGAAGAGAAGCCCTAGCCAGAGAAGCAATTCCAAAAATGCCCCGCGGATGGGAGAGATGATCCATATTTTGTTATAATTTGTTTTATTATTAAATATATTTAAAATACGGTTCAAAATTTGATATATTTGAACTAATTTTTTAAATAAAATAAATAATCAAAATTAAAAAATTTAAAGTCAATAATGGTATTATTTTAAGAACAGAGAAGCTACAAGTGGATCCGAATGGCCAACTCCATGCGCAAGCGCGAAGCGCTCCCGTACTGTAGGAGTTCTTGCCAAATGATTATTTGCATCGTACATTTCATTTTGCCAACTGATTTTTTTTAGATAAAGGAAACTGAATGTTTCTGGCCTCTGCATTTTTGCCAACAGATGATTTCAACGATTCAAAAGAAAAACCAAATGGTTTCAAGGATGAAAATCTTACTGACTCCCGTTTGGAATGTAGGAGTTTTTTCAAATTTCTGTATTTTTCATTTGATGGTTTCAAGGATGAAAATCTTACTGACTCCCTTTTGGGATGTAGGAGTTTTTTCAAATTCCTATATTTTTTATTTGAAATTGAACTAATTATGTGAAACTCCTGTGAAATTTATGTAAAATTCATATTTTTCAAATGGGGCCTGAAACAAATGATTTGAAGTAGTCTGAGTTGAAAGTTAATTTTTTTTTATCTCTTTGGACCCAGTTCATGTTGCTAGTAAAGAACACGATTTTCTTTAATTGATAGTACTTAGTTGTAAATAAAGAGGGTTAGCAATTTCATGTGATTGTGACAAGGTAACTATATGATGATCGATCGATTTGGCATTGGAGATTTTTGCATGCTCAAACTCAGATCACCAAAGAGAGGTTGCCTCCCATCAGGTTGCAAAAATCATGATTATGACTGGAAAAGCATAGACACCCTAATCCAAATATTCTTTCTTTCTTCCATCTGACGATTCACAATATGTAATACTGATGTGGCACAATATCAGCTCACGAATTCATGTCGATTTAGATAATAGAACATAAATGGTCATCAATTTGCTACTCCTTTATATGAAGATTCTGAACTAAGCATTGTCAAAAACCTTCACCACCTAAACGGCTGAAACAAAACTACAAACTATATTTTAAACAAGGATACGCCCAATCGACCCGCAGGTTACGGCCACCAAACTCATGGCAGTTGAGCGCCTCGATGGCTTCGTCCGCATGATCAAAGTTCTGGAAGACGACGCCACCGTACCCCTTGCAGATTCCTGACCCGCGCGTCGCCACATGCCACATCCGCAACGGCCCAAACCGGCGGAAGAGCGCGGCGAGCTCCTCAGGGCCGCACTGCTTCGGCAGGTTGTTCACACGGACGAAGCACTGCATGCACCCGAGGCGCCTGGAACTTGCTTCGTCGTGCACCGGGGGGAACCTCTGCTCCTCTTCTTTATGCCTCGTGCACAGTTACCGAAGTGTGGTTGTGTATCTGCCCCAGAGAGCGAGCCGTGCTTTGCAGGGAGAGTATCAGGGCAGATGCTACATTCTGCTTATCTACCAATCGTGGTGATTTCAGGTTGTGTATCAGGGCAGAGGTAGTTGTAGGGGCACCTCAGCTCCGAGTGATTTTCCTTGTCGTCTCCACAAATGCTGCAGAATGTTGCATCTGGATCTCTCCAAAAGCTGGCGGTACCTGCATCCAGAGTCATTTCAGAGTCATATATTTTACTGGCAGTAAAATTTTTTTATGGTTGCAATATATGCAGATCACATATGACTAAACAAGAAGAAATAGGCAAGAAATGAGAAACCATCTAATGCTCTCTTGGTTCACAAATTTGTTACTGAGAGAAATATATAGCCAAACTTAGTTGATCACTAAAATTATCTTGATGATTTCAAGCCATGATGTTACATTTGATTTGATTCAAATTATTGTATTACCCACTACAATCAGTCCCAACTATATACAACAGTTTTATGCATTCCAAGTCCCCAACTTCTCTCAGGACCCCTTGCTGTCTGTTAATTACTTAACTACACCAAATTTACTAACTCTATTCATGTATCCCAGGTCAAATATTTACTTTCAGGACCCTTGCTGTCCATTAGGATTGGAAGAAAGCAAGTGCAGCAACCACGCGTGCTCTTTATTCTGATAAAATGAGCGACAATGGACTCCTTCGGCTGTGGCTGGACCATCATGGCAGTGCTTAGGTACTTAGCACCAGTTCCTCGGTTCCTCAGCACAGATCACAATGAGCATTAGGCCAGCTTCCTTGATTCCTCCTTTCATTGCTGTTGTCTTAGGGAGTTTCAGGAAGGTTTTAACAATGAAAGAGAAACAGAGGACTTTGGGAAAACTAATTATAGTATTGATTCATAGGACATCAGAGGATCAGCTAGTTTAGGCACAGATCCAACTCTTAACTGATCCTAGGGAAAGAAATTCGTGCATCTATGTAAGCACAAAACCTGTCTGTAAAAAGAGAATAACACAATACCTATGCACACTTTCAACATGAACATCCAATACCTATGCACATTGGTAAACAGATAAGCAATCCATATAAACTGGCACCTTCCCGAATTTAAACCCCACAAAGCAACAAATTGTACAGGTGCAGCTGAAGAGAATAACACAAGTTTATATGCTAGTTGCAAGGAATTCCTACTTTAAGGTCACAATAATTTGTGGAACTACTCAAGCTCAGAATTGCAAAGATGACAAGGGAGCGTGCAAATTAAGGTACTTACTTGCATCCTCCTTTAGTTCCATCAACGAAGCTATGTACTCCTGGTGCTCCTTGATCATTCTTCTCCGAATAAAGAGCATCTGCTGGAGACTGAGGACCCTTATAAACTTGGGGAAGTGAGATAGAACTGACCACCGATTCCTGCATCCTGAAATCACGAGTGGTAGATAAGCAGGCTGGTCAGTGCAGCAATCGATCAAGGTGCTTCCAACTGGCAGCAAAACGCACAAAGAATGAATGCTTGTACTGCCCAGAAAAATTTACACCAGAGCATAAGTGTGGCAGCAGCAAGGCAGTGTTCCTCTTACAGCTAGATGAAGATAAGGACATTGACAGTGTAGTAGAAGACTTGGGCATCTCGCTACACACGCTGACTGGAATTGGCCCAACCAACACAATGCAGTTGGAAGTAGTGATCCAGAGAATCAAATTGGTTGCTCTGGTCGATTCAGGTCTACTCATACTTTCATCAACCAAGATATCGTTGTATCTCTCAGTCTGCCAATTGCACCTCGGCTCGGTCTCTCAGTCAAAGTGGCAAATGGGGACAGGGTGACAAGTGCTGGAGTGTGCATCAATACTACAGTACACATCGGTGAAAAAACATTCAACATTGATTGCTTCTCACTTCCTCTAGCTGGCTTTGATATGGTATTAGAGATTCAGTGGCTTTGCTCCCTAGGGCCAATCTTTTGGGACTTTACTAAGCTCACAATGACATTTCCGCATGATGGTCATTCAGTATGCCTCAAAGGTATTGAAGGCAACATTGCAATCTACAATACTATACTACCCTCTCAAGATTTGATGGGTACACTGCTAGAATCATTTGCTGATATTTTTGAGGTACCTTGTGGCTTACCTCCTCCAAGACGCTAAGACCACAGGATCCACTTACTGCCAAGGACAACACCAGTAGTAGTACGGCCTTACCGCTACCCCCAGCTGTTAAAAGATGAGATTGAGAGACAGTGTGAGAAGATGTTGGCATAGGGCATTATCAGGGAAAGTACTTCAGCCTTCTCTTCACTAGTGTTGCTAGTCAAGAAAGCCGATAACATACGGAGTTTCTGTGTTGATTATTGAGCTCTAAATGAGAAAACAGTAAAGGACAAGTTCCCAATACTAATAGTTGGTGAGTTGCTGGATAAGTTGTGTGAATTCTTTACAAAGCTTGACCTCCGGAGTGGGTATCATCAAGTCTGTATGCATTCAGCAGACATAGACAAAACAGCATTCCGCACTCACTGTGGGCATTTTAAATTCTTAGTGATGGCATTTGGGTTGACAAATGCACCCTTTATATTTCAATCTCTGATGAATGATATTCTGAAACAATTTATTCGAAAGTGTATCTTTGTGTTTTTTATGACATATTGGTGTTTAACAAATCCTGATTTGAACACCTACAACACGCCAAAGCTGTGCTTGAAGTCTTGTGTCAAATGTTCATTCGGCGCAGTCCAAATGTTCCTCTTCGTGCCCCTCCTGACGGCCATATCCTGGTCCCTGAGTTGCCGATCCTGGTCGTTGCGAAGAGGAACACGATCGGCTTGGATAATTAGCAAACAGTGGATCTAGATCAGTTTAGACGTGGAACAGATGGATAAAAAACTAGCGTCTCTCCAGATTATATACTAGATGTTGAAGAGGAGGTACCGGCGGGCGGCGGGCGGCGGCGGTGGCTCGTAGCAGAGTGGAGGCGGGCACTTGTGATCAGATGAATTGTGGTATTTGTGGATTGAGGTTGGTTGGGTTTTAATGGGCCTCCTAGCGTATGCGTCGCCGTTACGTTAGGCCTGAACGAAAAGGAAAGGAATAATACGGCCCAAACCAACACGTCGTCCCGTCGGCCGTCGCTTTTCTTCAGTGGTGTGCCAACTGCCAAGGAGACCCTGCCGGCGTCGCAAATGGATCACCGGCGCCGCGGAGGGAGGAACGCTAGAAGAAGGGGGTTTGAAGTCGAACGCTCGAAGCCGCGGCTAAGATGAGGGAGAGAAGAAAGCCTGTTGACAAGTGAAGATTTGAGCCTGTAACGTCGATCATTCATTCTGCTGAAGTGACAGAATATTCACGCTATGGTTACAGTTGACAGTAAGAACAAGTGTTGATTCACTGCAAGTCTGCAACTATGCAAGGGTATCATCTTCGTTGCTGTTGGCCATACTTTTTTTTCACGTGCACTCAACTGTATGAATCCTGGTAATAAAATACATATAACTATCATCCCAATTACAATTCTAGAAACCAATATCGATGCCAAGATACTTCAAATCAGTTGCGAAAACATTCTTCCACAAAGCAGCCCTCCAACCTCCATACTCAGGTTCATCTTACACAGAAGAAGGGTACACCCAGTCGACTCCAAAACTCATGGGAATTTCAGACCAGCAATAGCAGCTGCCGTTCCTAAGCCTGGGAACATCCGACATCAGCAGCGGTCCGAACGGACTGCAGAGCTCCCTCAGCTCCAATTCCCTGAAGTCCACTGGCAGGTTGCTCACGCGTACGAAACGGCGCAGAAGCTTGCGAGCAGCCAGGGGAGTGATGCTGTGTTGCCCAGGAGGGCATGCACCACCTGTGCAAGTCGTCTAGTGATGCTGTAGTTGTAAGGGCAGAAGTGTTCGAGGTGTCTTGGCGCACCACATATGTAACAGTCGAATTGTTCTGGAGACCTCACGTAAACCGTCCCCCTAACAAAGACCCGAGCACGCGTCCATTCTGCATTTGTTGGTAAAAAAGAATAAATACGCATGCATTTAAGGTAGTTCTTCAGGAAAAGACTTCACATAACAAAATCCGAGCAAAACAGAGGGATGATAACTTATGATTCTTGCCAACAGAATTGAATTCTGTTCAAAAGTGCATCCAGAAAAAACAGTTGACTAGAAGTGATCTGATCTAATGTAGTAGCATTTTTTTTTTGTCTTTATGAAGATAAGCCAGAAACAATTTCTGTTTCTGCAATTGAAAACAGAATTTTTTTTGTAGGGTGTTTTATCTGAGAAACTGGAGAAACCCTACCGGACAAGGCCTTAACTAGGCACACGTGATTTTACTTGTAGAAACCAACAAGTTCATGCACTGCAAGATACCGCTGCAGAATGTTCGTTTGATAATTAAAATACAGGGTGAAATTTTCATCTTTTACCAGTACATACTAGGGCGAACCGAATTGTATGACAAAGGAAAAAAAATTTCTTGAATCCTAGATTTCTTGTTGAAATTTAATTGTTTCCTATAAAATTCTTGTGCGAACTGTGTTGCAAATTAGAAGGCATAATGCTTTGATGCTAGGGTGAACGTATCCTAGTCGAGTATTACTCTGCTCAAACTGTTGTGGTGGGCTAGTTCAAATTTAACTAACCAGTGAATAATTTCAGAATGAGGAAGTACAGAATATATATCCACATTCGTGCCAGTATAATGGGTTGCACAAATGACATTATATCACATAATGCATAGCTGATGCCCTTGTTTTGGCTGGTCCACATGACCATGACTGCCTAACACCAACCCGGCTTTTTAGGTGTAGTGAAGATGAGAACATAAAAATTAATCGTAGCATTGAAGATGGAAATACGAAAAAAAATTAATCAGAGTTCTAACATAGCTAATTCTTTATAGGTGAATTTTTATTAGTATGGATCTATTCTCTCCGTTCTTTAACTGATGTCGTCGTTGACTTTGAAATTCAACTTTGATCATTCGTTTTATTCAAAAAATTTCGATAAATTTCATATATTTTAATATAATTTAATTTATCATTTGATTTATTTGAATCACAACTTAAAATTTTACACATTCGAGCAAATTTTTTAAATAAGACAAGTGATTAAAGTTGAATTTTAAAGTCAACGGTGATATGAATGGATGGAGTAAGGTATATGAGCAACAGATTCGTCGTGAGTAAAAGTAAAACACAAACCTTCTGGCGTTGGTCGTCGCACCTTTTTCCCCTTTTTTGTAGCACTCAATTTGCAGATGTTTTTCTTCCCCCGTCTCCCGGAAGGAGCCATCAGTATCCTTCCCCTGTGGCGCGGAAGTGGCCGCAGAGAGACGAACTAAGAATTTGGCCATGAAGTCAGCGGCGCAAGGGACGAGCACGGCAGTGCTAGGGTTTACGGGCAGACCACTGCAAACATGGGCCGTAGCTGAGCAAAATCGTACTTCTACTGACTTGGGTTCGACCCAACAGCCATACATCAGGCTTTGTTTGTTTACCTTTAAAATGCGTAAAACATACTTGAGATGACTCAATTTATCTATTAATTTTAGTAGTTATATCCAAGCATTTGGGTTATACCTTCCAGGCCGAAACGGTCCGGTGGTTTTGGGTCTTTTGGCCTCACCTGGGCATGGCACCATGTACTGAGCCCAGGCCAGCACGGTCGTGTGAGGTGGGTTGTGCCTGAGCTAACCCCAAGCATAGACACAGCTCGAAAGGGGGAGACACTTAAGGGCATGATTGGATCCTATCTCACCGCAACCAGGCTCTTTCCTGTGAAACCAGGTCACAGCTGGTCAGCTTGCGTCGAGCCAAAGCCCAAAAAAACAAAATCGATTTACGTTTCCCATGAGTTTGGCCGGACGCTACTTTATACACATGTGCATGCAACACACACAGGACGTGCAAACAACCAAATGCAGCTTCACTGCACGTGCACAGCTTGATCGAAACAGCTCCAGCAACTAATCATGCGCTTGCTGCACTCGCGCAGCCTGACTGGGCTTGGTGCGGTGAACCAATCACCCTCTAAAGGTCTGATGCATGTTTAGCGACCATCTTGAGCTTTCAGTAGTCGTTCTGAACATGTTCATACTAGCTACAATTATTGCCAGCCACGCAGCTTCTGCTATGCTTTCTCCCGACGTGTTTGGGCAGGCATCGCGGGAGTAGGGTTCGTATTCGCTCAGCCTTTGTCGAGTTCTCCGCTGGACCATCTTGAGTTCGTGGCTTCGTGCCTAGATGCAGATGCAGATAAGAAGACGAAATACGAGTAGGACGAAAGTGAACGGACATCTATTATTACCAGCTTCGCTGCTTTCGCGAGGCTTCCTCTTGGTACTCGTTTGGGCAGCCATCCCGACCCTTCGGTCCATCCCGCCAGTGGCGGACACAGGAGACAAGGGGAGCTCTCCTCTCTTCTTCTCCCCCCCAATTTCCCACTAAAATCTGCATGGAGAACAGCTTCCCCGCGGCACTAGATTCGCCGTTGGGCCAGCTATGGAGCCACTGTGGAGCCTTTTTGGACACGTCGAGTCTCTGGTCGCAGTCAGCAGGGAGCTCCATCGTGGGAGTAGCATTTGTGTTTATTTTGACATTTTAGAGTTGCTACAATTATTGTTAACCTCACGGTTTTCGCGAAGCTTCAGGCCTGTTCAGCTGCTTGTTTCACGGCTGCTGCGTCTGCTGTTGGCAGTAGTAGCTACAGTGAATTTATACTATTTAGCTGCATAACCACAACAGGAAGTCAGTAAGTATCTCATTTGAATAGACCCTTCCTCCCGACCACCTCAAGCTTTCGGTAGCCGTCCTGGACACATTTGTGTTCATTTTGAAATTTCTAATTACCAACTACAATTATTGCCAGCCTCGCAGCTTCCTCTGTGCTTCCTTTTGATGCATTTGGACAGCCATCGTGGGAGCACCGTCAGTGTCGCTTAGCCTTATCAATTTCTCCGCTGGACTAGGCATGGAAGTCACTGTCAATCTTCAGCTCTGAGCCACAACTTACACCGTGTTCGCCGAGTTAATTCGAGGGAGAAGAAAAGTGAAGGAAAAAAGCGAGCTGATGTCGCTCGACCGTGGAAGAAGTCAGAATCGGCTACCAGGCACAGCCGTCAGAGAAAAGGTTGGACGAAGGAAAATAAAACAAATGCCTAGCCGTCCGCAAGATGAACGAGCAAGCGGTGATGGGCTCCTCGCGACGGACGGAGAATGCATCCGTTTCTCCCAGGTTTACGACGGTGTATTCCATAAGCTTGGAAGAGGAGAGCTCGTCGTCCTAGCAGCTAGGATGCAACGAGAGTACCAATAGTCTGAGAAGGAATATGCATCTTGCTGTCTAGCAAAGGAATATCAATGCAGACTTAGAATTATAAATATTTTGTACCTGGAGAAGATAAAAGTAGAGTAAAGCCTTTATAATGCCAATAAAAGTCCATGCATTCTGACATGATTTGGCCTCTGTGTCATCGTCCTGCCATTGGTCTTACCAACGGTGAAAGTGGCATTGTACATGATTCTACATGCTGATGGTTAAAGCTTTTTTGAAACACAGAAATCTAAAATACAGAAATAAAAAAAAACATAGAATAGGATAAGAATCTATATTGCAAAAAGAGGATTGAAAAATAGAGAAAAGTTTTCAAAACGGTCGTTTGCAGGAATAGATGGCATTCATTGTGTGTTCCTGTTGCTAAAATTTTGTTAAGTGCTGGTTTGCTTCCCGAGGCTCTCCTATTAGTGGATGCTTTGGCTCGTTCCTACGCCACGGGAAAAAAGAATGAGGTTTAAGTGAATGTTTCAAACCCCGTTTGGGACAAAGGAAAAGCATAGGAAATAAAAAGGAAGCATTCCAAAGGAAAGAAAAGGTACGCATGAGTTTGGAACAAAGGAACGAGCAGAATACTTTTCGGAGAAATGGTTTGGAGACCTGTACTTTTGTAGTACTTGAGGAATGAAAACATGAGCTCTGAGTTCAGGGAAAGCTCTCACGCTGCGTGCGCCCATGCCTGTATGCTAATCAATCTTTTATTACTAGCAAATACGTACTAACCTGACATGAATGAAACTTATCACTGACCCACGAATAATAGTGCAGATATAGTATAATAATCTACATGCAACTACGTAAGTAATGTGTACTGGATGCTTTGGGGTTAGCAAATTTCTGAATAGGCTATCTATGAACTAAAATGAGTAGTCTGCGGTGTGAGCTTATTAACTGGATTTATGTGCATTAAATAATTATAATACAACTCTTAAATATTTTATTTAGTTGCACTAACATTTTTGTTCCTGCATTTTCATTCCTGCACTCCAAATACTATAATTTCTCAATTCCTCTGTTTCAGATTCTTACGGGTTTTTCACTTCTCTAATTCATGTGTTTTCCTCATTTTTATATTTTTTTCTATTCCTCTTTTTTTTTTCATAGCTTCCTTCCAGACGGGATCTCAAATCCTCCAATATTCCAATGAAATCACCTCCAAAGGAAAGGTTTCTTCACTTTTGCCCTCAATCCTATATTCCAAAGGCTGCTACACTACAAATCCTATACAAATGAGATTCCTATATTTTTTGGAAAATCCTTTGATCGAAAGGAGGTTACTGTTAGATCGTAGCTTTTCAGCAAGTAGTCAAGCTCAATCTGATGAGAAATGGTCGGTAGCTTTTGATACAGCTGGCTAAAAAGCGAGGGACAAGTTCAATCTGCTTCCTGGGTCTTCTGATGAAATCCATCATCCACACTATTCACTTTTTCAACACTATTGTATATTTTTCTGCTCGTACTTTTCCAGTAAGCTCTACTGCATGATGCCATCAAGTAATGAATTGAAAAATGCTAATCCCTCCATTCACTTTTATAGGTTATTTTAGCTTTGGGCATGAAATTTAAGAAATGAAAAAATATGGTATACAAAAAATTAGAAGGAAAAAATAGATATAAAGATTCATTTGGAATAGAAAAAGAGTATTGGAAGGAAAGAAAATTACATTGAAAAGTGAGAATGATATACTCCTGTTGTGGACTCCTTCATCGGCAAGACCTACCAAAGGCACACCAAGATGGGAGGTGGGCCAGTCTAAAGTGGTTAAGTCGGCCACTTGAAGATAATAGAATAAATAGGGAGGTTAGTTTGTTTTCATTAAGTTAGGAGTTTCAGTTTAGATTTGTTAAAGTTTGTTTCTAAGTTTGTTGGGCGCCTGACTATAAAGGCCGCCATTAGGATATTGTAATTCTAATCAAAGAAGTAATAGATTCCCCTGTTAGGCAATCTGTTCTTTGGTCAAGAACAGGGCACCTGTGCCTCCCTACACTCTGCGCTCTAATTCTCAAGTTCATCTACTACTTCTCTCACCTCTCAAGTCACCCTCCTGGCGACGCCACATCAAATTGGTATTAGTTTCCACAGCCGGCGCATCGACTATGTCGGGCGCCGTCGACAATCCTGAGGCTTTGACTGATTCCCAGAAGTTGGATAGATTGTTGGCTCAGCTAGCAACAATCAATTCAAGGCTGGACTCGCATGATGAGCGCATTGCTAGAACTGAAGGCCAGCAGACATCAGATGAGATCCCACCAAAAAACGTGCAGGCACCCAAGCGATCGGGACAGAAAACTGGAAGTAACAGCAGCAGATCCAATCTAGGTGGATCTGATGAAGATCGCAGAAGAGGATATCGGCCACCAAAGCTGAATTTTCCTCAGTTTGATGGTGAGAACGACCCTCTGACGTGGCTTAACAAATGTGCGCACCTTGGATGAAGAAAAAGTATGGCTAGCTTCTCTGCACATGGACGGGGTGGCGGCACAATGGTACTATGCATTGGAGCGCAACCATGGTTGCTTAACATGGTCGAGATTCACAGAGTTTGTCAATCTGCGATTTGGCCCGCCAATCCGCTCCAATGGCTTGGCAGAACTCAAGGAGCTGCATCGGACTGGAT
Organism: Zoysia pacifica; assembly: GCA_001602315.1. NCBI lineage: Eukaryota > Viridiplantae > Streptophyta > Magnoliopsida > Poales > Poaceae > Zoysia > Zoysia pacifica. The sequence continues at coordinate 111,258 of BCLH01000855.1, forward strand.
CTGTGAAGAAATATCAGCGACAGTTCTCATCTCTTCTGTGTCGTTGTGATGATCTAACCATGTCACAGCAAGTGAATTTATTCACTGCAGGATTAGGCCAACACTTCAGACAGATGTGGAGCTCCAAACACCCTCTAACCTGCAGATGGCCATGAGCCTAGCAAGAGCATATGAACAGCGGAGTATGATAGTTGAAGGAAGCCAGGATAATGGTGCTATCAAGGCAGTGGCTGTCCGATCTGATAGGCAAGCAAACACTGCAACACCTTCAAAGCAGCAAGCCAATGCCCCGCAAGCGTCTGCATCTGCACGGCCACATTTTCGACGCCTCTCGACAGAAGAACTAGCAGCAAAACGCGCAAAGAATGAATGCTTCTACTGCCCAGAAAAATTTACACCAGGGCATAAGTGCGGCAGCAGCAAGGCAGTGTTCCTCTTGTAGCTAGATGAAGATCAGGACATTGATAGTGCAGTAGAAGACTTGGGCATCTCACTACACGCGCTGACTGGAATTGGCTCAACCAACACAATGCAGTTGGAAGTAGTGATCCAGGGAATCAAGTTGGTTAATCTGGTCGATTCAGGTCTACTCATACTTTCATCAACCAAGGTATGGTTGCATCTCTCAGTCTGCCAATTGCACCTCAGCCCGGTCTCTCAGTCAAAGTGGCAAATGGGGACAGGGTGACAAGTGCTGGAGTGTGCATCAATACTACAGTACACATCGGTGAAGAAACATTCAACATTGATTGCTTCTCACTTCCTCTAGCTGGCTTTGATCTGGTACTAGGGATTCAGTGACTTTGCTCCCTAGGGCCAATCTTATGGGACTTCACTAAGCTCACAATGACATTCCCACATGATTGTCATTCAGTATGCCTCAAAGGTATTGAAGGCAACACTGCAATCTGCAATACTATACTGCCCTCTCAAGATTTGATGGGTACACTGCTAGAATCATTTGCTGATATTTTTGAGGAACCTCGGGGCTTACCTCCTCCATGACGCCAAGACCACAGGATCCACTTACTGCCAGGGACAGCACCAGTAGTAGTACGGCCTTACCGTTACCCCCAGCTGTTAAAAGATGAGATTGAGAGACAGTGTGAGGAGATGTTGGCGAAGGGCATTATCAGGGAAAGTACTTCATCCTTCTCTTCACCAGTGTTGCTAGTCAAGAAAGCCGATAACACATGGAGTTTCTGTGTTGATTATCGAGCTCTAAACCAGAAAACAGTAAAGGACAAGTTCCTAATACCAATAGTTGATGAGCTGCTGGATGAGTTGTGTGGTGCCAGATTCTTTACAAAGCTTGACCTCCGGAGTGGGTATCACCAAGTCCGTATGCATTTAGCAGACATAGACAAAACAGCATTCCGCACTCACCGTGGGCATTTTGAATTCTTAGTGATGGCATGGCATTTGGGCTGACAAACGCACCCTCCACGTTCCAATCCCTGATGAATGATATTCTGAAACAATTCATTCAAAAGAGTGTCCTTGTGTTCTTTGATGACATATTGGTGTTTAGCAAATCCTCGTCTGAACACCTACAACACGTCAAAGCTGTGTTTGAAGTCTTGCGAGAGCATCAGTTGTTTTTGAAACAGTCCAAATGTTCATTCGGCACAGATCAGGTGTCATATCTTGGACATGTCATTTCTGTCCAAGGGGTTGCCATGGACCCAGAAAAGGTGGCAGCAGTACAATCTTGGCCACACCCTAAAACATTGAAAGCCCTAAGGGGTTTCCTTAGTCTTACAGGGTATTATAGAAAGTTCATTGCTGGATATGGTACAATGGCAGCGCCACTCACGGCCCTACTAAAGAAGCAAGCATTTGTATGGAGTGATGCTGCAGAACAATCATTTTTGCAGCTCAAACAAGCACTATGCCAAGCTCCACTATTACAGTTGCCTGATTTCAGCAGAAGATTCATTGTTGACTGTGATGCATCGGGAATTGGCTTTGGAGCAGTATTACATCAAGGAGATGGTGCCGTGCCATTCTTCAGTAAGGCCATAGCACCACATCACTCCAAACTGCAAGCTTATGAGAGAGAATTGATTGGATTAGTCAAGGCAGTGAGACGTTGGCGTCCCTACCTTTGGGGCAGAGCATTCATTGTTCGAACTGACCATTACAGTTTAAAGTTCATCCTTGATCAAAGATTATCAACTGTTCCCCAGCACACTTGAGTCAGCAAGTTATTTGGGTATGATATAACAGTGGAGTACAGGTCGGGCAAGCTCAATACGGTGGAAGATGCACTATCCTGTAGAGATGAGGAACACCTGACATTGCACACTATCTCGGCACCTGTCTTTCAGGTGTTTGATGTCTTACGTGAAGAAGGAACACATGATGACCAAAGTAAAGAACTCAGAAAAAAGCTACAAGAAGAAACAGCAGCAGAAGGTTGGATAGAGGTGGATGGCCTACTAACGTTACAAGGACGTGTCTTTGTTCCAGATTCATCCTCTCTATGGCCATCACTACTTGAAGAAGCCCAGACTACAGATCATGAAGGAGTACAAAAAACACTACACCAATTAAAATAACTTCTTATGAACTCGTCTATGGACAAAAGGTCGTTTTACCCGTCGAGGTAAATCTAGGGGCCTTGAGGTTAGCTAACCAAAATAATTTGTCCATTAGCGAGTATCATACCTTAATGTTAGACGATATTGATTAGGTCATCGATAAACGATTGAGTGCTTTGAAGGCAATTGAGAAAGATAAAGCGAGAATTGCTAGAGCTTACAATAAAAAGGTAAAAGTCAAAACTTTTTAGGTGGGCGAATTAGTTTGAAAAACTATTCTATCTATAGATTCAAGAAGCAACAAGTTTGAAAAATAGCCTCTTAGTTGGGAAGGGCCATATAAAATAGTAATATTCATCGTCAGAAATGCATACATGATGAAAAATATGCGGAGAGAGTCAGGGCACTTAACAACTGATACTTGAAAAAGTATCATCCAAGTGTGTAGCAAGAAGCTTAAAAGAAAATGGTCGATATAAAAAGTATCGTCGCTAAGAATAATACACTCGCCGGTGAGTCAGCAGAACCATCGTCCTTATAAGTTTTTTGGTGCGTAGAATGTTTTATGGTGCAGAAACTTCACCAAAAAATAGAGGGCATATGTTGACACCTAAAAATCGTTAGACCACTAGAGTATTCGGTGCAATGCCGGAGTATCGGGCAATCCATCTTGGGTTTAGGGCATTTAACCCACCGAAGTGTCTGGCATAGTACTAGACTATCCGGCAAACTCTCTTGAGTTTCTGGTGTTTTGCACGTCAGACCATCTGGCATAGTGCCGGACTCGAGTTCTGATGTGTTGCACACCAGACTATCCAGCATAGTGCCAGACTATCATGCAAACGCTCTCGGATTCGAGTGTTCTACACACCGGATCATCTGGCACGAGACTAGAGTGTCCGGTTACCGAAGTGTTCGACAATGTATCGGATTGTCCCGTAATGTTTTTGAGCAGATCAAAACTAATTTGTTTCTTAATTGAGAGGATTCATTACTAAATGGGGTAAGATTATCTCACCTCTATAAAACAGAGGTCCATAGCCAGTTGAGAGCAATCTCAGTTGAACCTATTATTTGTCTTTACATTTTCGTTCTCTAAAGCCTAATCCCCTCACTCGATTTTTATTTGTTGTTTTTCCTTCGTTTCGATGATGTTTGAAGGTAATCCGGCTGATCTGACCGAGCCCGGATCAATCTTTAAAAAATCCTCTTCCGACAAGGTCTCTCTGAAAGTGGGTTTTCTAAGTACTGTCCTAATCCAATGTCAAAGCTGTGCCGACGTTCTCACACACGAGCATGCGAGTGATACGTCAGCTCGAGATCCATTTCTACGTCAACAACCTCTAACTGGTTGCACTGCGGCACGATGAGGCCCTTGGTGCGGCTCGGATGAGGCCTGAGGCAGCCGGGAAGCATCCGGAGCTCCGGGCCCCCGGATTTCGGATTTTCCCGCCCTTCGTGTCCACTTTGCCGGCGAAGGAATCGGGAAGCTTGGAGGCCTCCGTGGCCCGGACGACCCACAAGAAGGGCTTGCCGCTGCTGTACAGGCCCTCGGCTATATAGGCCATGAGTTCGGCACCCAGGGAGGCCATGCTGCCGAAGACGGCGTTCAGGACGGACGCGAGCCTCTCCAAGTAGGTGGCGCCTAGCCCACCGACTTTGCTCGGCCCGCCGTCGTCGCAGCCGTGGGAGAAGAGGGCGATGTGGACCGAGCTTGGGCCCGGCTTGGTGGTGTTGAAGATGAAACGGGTCATGGCGAGGGTGCAGCGGACGCCGCTGTGGCTGTTGAGGGGCTTGCCGAACTGAAGCAGCGGGTTGATGTGGCCCTGAAACGGGCATGTGAGGAGAAGCACCTGTGGAGGGTTTTGTCAGAGCTCCCCATAGTCGTAACTGTTAGGCAGGAATTGCGATATTGGCAATATGTTCTTGGGAAATATAGGAGCATTTAATAGATTGGCAGCTGTTATGCGAGATTCACGTGATAGATTTGTAATCGTTTTAGCCCGCTCCTTGTCATTAATCTCAAAAGGATTAGATGCATGACTACAAATCCATAAGTGGATTAATCCATTCTATTATCCTAATAATAAGCCCCTTACACCGCAAGGCTCACTATTATTAGACATGCATCTCACATGAGAGCGAGATTGCATCTGGCAAGCATTGTCGAAGCAAAACATATTCACGACATTCAAATGATCAGCAACCTATGCCTTCTACTGACATGGCTAGACAAAACTTTATCCAAGTAGTGACGAAGCTGTCACTACTCCATGTTACTCACAACTAGATTGAACATATGGTCAAGCGCTGTTGAGGCAAAAACAACATAACCGTTCAAGCAGATGAAGACTAACATATACGTGACTAGGCACTAACAAGGAGAAAATTATCATCCTGTTCATCAACATATTCTGATTAAGATCAGACATGACATACATAAAGATAGCCCAGATAGTCAGCTCGTGAGGCATAATAAGGATGAGCCTAAATTAGCTAGCATCCAGCCAATCACGATCGATGCGCCTAAATACGTGTTCTTATTTTTTCTCATGAAAAATAATTGGTTTCATCGGATATTCATGTTGTTCTTAAGCTGATCTGTGTTAAAGAGTGAAGATACATAAAGAAAGGGCTAGTTCAACTGAAAAGGTGCATATTAAAAAGATTTTGTAATGTGTTTGTGCCATGGATTTTCATACCATGTAACAATTTTGGTAGAATAAAAAAATAGAATAGTTTTTTGATAGGCTTTAAGAAAAATGAGAAACAATTTGTCATGCCTACAATCAATTGTGGCAAAGGGAAAAACAATATATCACGTACTCTTTCTGTTGTTAAATTTTTTACGCTGACTGAACGGTTTGTAAGTCAATAATAGAGGGATTACCCATTAACTAATGCACCTGCAGCACCTCATTTTCTATTTCGCACTGGGCTCAAAAATTCTAGTCGTAGACGACCTTGCCGCGCGCATTGCACCATATATTGCATTTGGATGAGCAACATCTGAAGAAACCATTATTACACACAGCTTAACCGGATAGCGGCGAAGCTAGTCAACCTCCAAGGGGCTTATATCTCCACCATCTTCATCTAGCCCCAACTACCCCATCTCTTTCCTCTTCCTCCCTTATCCCTCCGACGCGGACTTTTTCCCAAGCCCCGTAGCTCCGGTGGCTCGTGCTGCCCACTCGATCATCGCGCGTCCGGCTACGATCTTGGCCCGAGTATAATTGCAGAGGAGGCCCATGATACAGAGAAAAGCATAGAAGCCCTTGAAGCTCTGAGCCCTCGGATTTCGCTTTAACTCCTTATCCCTCCCACATTTCAGAGGAGCTCCAGAGCGGGTAGGGGGATCGAGCCCCCTGCTCCCTAGCTCAATCTTTGTAATCGGATGTGTTCTTCATACTTGCTCTATTGATATAAGTATTGATAAAAAAAATAGAAGAAGATAAATTTATATGAATTAGGAGTATATATTTTATAAATCCCATAATTAATAAAATAAGTATGTGGTTTCTCGTGAAACTTATGTGTACGATTTTATATTTATTTTCTCTTCACTGTGTTTTCATGTATGATATGTCGAGATCAATAACTGGTTCTTGAATCTTAATCTTAGAAAATTCAGTTCGATAGTTATGCTCAAATTACCTCTATGTATCACTAATGGTTTTTGTTTACTTTTATAGAATTATTCATTTTTTAGTTCTCATTTTTATTTTAAATTTATTATGATGACATTACTAGTAACAAGTTTTTATATTAATAGAGTAATATATTTGTTATGGATACATTACCATATATTATTTTTTGTGTTTATGATTAATTGGAGGCCTCGATTTTTTTATTTGCACCGGGCCTCCGGCCCTGATACGTACTTATCGACCATGCAGTAGCATCTTTAGCCCTGTGACACATCTACTAGACTACTACACTCTACTAAGGTGGTCATATAGGCACCATTCTTTTCTCAAGCAAGCACATTATTCTCTCCCTCCCTTCTTCCGAATTCATGCATGCCGCCTTGTTCCATCGATATGCTAGCTGCAGCAATGGGAATCCTGCTCCTGCTCCTGCTCGCGCCTGGGAAGTGACGTATCTCAGAAGCTCATGCACATAGGCAAAGTGTTCAAGATGCCAACTGGCACCACAAATATGATATCGGACACGTAAAAACCTTATTAGATGTCGGGTATGAGACAACTTTTACACCCCTCACCCCTCAGGTATGCAAATGGGCACTCCCTCTATTTCAAATTATAAATCATTTTACATCTCAGCATGAGGATTAAAAAGAGTGTAAAATATAGGGTATACATAGAATGAGCAGAGAGATAGAGATGACGAATATTAAAAATAAAGAAAGATGTATTATAAAATGAGAACGATTTATAATTTAAAAAATTTAAAAAAAGTTAAAATGACTTATTATTCAAAATGGATTGAGTAAGAACTTGTGCCCATCAGGTATAGATATAGCGGATTTAGATATGGGAACCATTATTAGTTCATAACAGTTTTCCCAAGCCCCGACGTGTGAGTGTGGACCCTAACAAATCCCAAAGTCCCTTCACAAACCAAACTAGCAATACATAGAAAAATTCAGACAACTGTAACATTCCAGGTCCGAAAGACGGCTTGTCTCACCATCTCCTCCAACTTTCAATGTGGGACTAAATCCCGTGCTATAGTAGCTCGCAGGCTACTTGTCCTTTCTTTTTTCCCTGGGCTGGGATACTGCAACAACCCTGACAAATAACCTTTAGCATATAGATGGTCTCAATATATAGAAGATTACAAATAATCTCCATGACCTTTGGTATGACTCTATGACCTTTGGTATAAGCACATTATTTCTTTAGATAGATCCCACTAAAATATGCTTAACATTGTGTTCCATGCTTGGGTGGGGATGTGCTTGCACTGAACAAGAGCGAAGGGGAGCTGATAACATGGATGATGCAAAGCTATATTCCATAACAAATATTTTCTTTCTTCATCAGTTGGAGCACCGATACTTGGACAAGAAATCCGATATGTTGGTATCTGAGCTACCACCTTCCTTCATGGCCTTCTTTGCCTTGTGACTCCAATCAATAGCTTTCTTCTTGAACTCCTCGGACCTCTTCCCTTCCATCACCTCCCTTACACACCTCTCAACGTCCTCCCTCTTCACCCCTTTAGCATCTGAACATATACGCAATCCGACGCCCCACACGTCCTGGATGTACTTGGCATTTGTTGTCTGGTCTGACCAGTTTGGCATAGCCACCATCGGCACTCCGGCACTGAGCGCCTCCACGGTCGAGTTCCACCCACAATGTGTGAAGAAACATCCCACCGAGGGGTGTGCGAGCACCTCGAGCTGCGGGCACCATGACACGATGAGCCCCCTTGATTTAACCTTGTCGATATATTTATCGGGTAGTTTGTGAGTCTCCGTGGCTCGAACAACCCAAAGGAAGGGTTTTCCGCTGTTGTAGAGACCTTCCGCGATCTCGGCCATCTGATCAGGACCTAGGGACGCCATGCTGCCGAATGAGACGTATAGCACGGAGCTCCTGGGTTTGGTGTCGAGCCATGCCCTGCTTTCCTCTGTCATCGGGTTGTGCAGGTGGATGCCGTAGGACACATCATCTGGAAGACGGTCATCGAGGTACGCTGATGGCACGGTTGGGCCGACCGTCTTGGCGCGCCATGTTGATGCCAAGTAGTCGGCTTCCTACAAACAAGTTGAGATCGAGCATGGTTTATCACCTTACTAATGCAGTGTCGAAACATTATGTTAACATCCTGTTGGTTATGTCATTTTCAGTTTGGATCATGGTCTCGGTCAGACTCACCTGCGGCTCCAAGTCGTAGAACGAGTTGACGAGCACATGGTCCGCGGTGTCCAACCCCAGGAACTGGTTTATCACCAGCTCCCGGAAAGATGTGGGATAATCTGGGTCAACCAAGAACGTCGGCAGGTCGGCCACTTCGAGCTGGGATGGCAGCCCGGCCAGCTCCGACAACACCTCCTGCCGCAGCGGCGGCGGCGGAATCCGTCCGGCCCACGCGTGCGCGTACATCACGTCCACGGCGCACGTCTGCGTCAGGAACGCCGCGCACGCCGCGCCGCGCCGCCTCGCCACGCCCTGCGCCCACGGCATGAACGCGTCGTACACCACCACGTGCACCGGCCGGCCCCGCTCGGACTCCTGCGCAAGGAGCTCTTCCAGCGTCTCGGACCCGGCGGACGCGAGCCGCTCGAAGTAAGGGGCTCCCATTCCTCCTAGCTCGTCCGGGCCGCCGGCGTCGCAGCCGTCGGAGAAGACGGCGACGTGGACCGAGCTCGGGGATGGCTTGGTCGAGCGGGCGACGAAACGGGTCGCCGCGAGAGTGCACCGAACACCGTTGAATCCGGCGAGCCGCTTCCCGAACTGAAGCAGTGGGTTAATGTGGCCCTGAACCGGGAACGGGAGGATAAGGACGTGGATGCTTTGGTCGGAGCTCGCCATGGTCGTTGGAATGTGATGCTAGCTAAAGGATTGCGCACCGGCGATGTTCTTGGGATATACGCGCGTGCAGGTGTCTTTATAGACGAATTGCCGACGAGCAAGCATGCTCTTCAGCCACACAAATCATTTGAGGAAGCGAAGTCCAAGTGGCTCATGTGTCTATAATAAAAACCAATCAAGATTTGAGCTATTGGGTCTACACCCCTGCGGAGGAAGAAGACAACACATGCAATCTTGTCTGTGGTTTGCCCCGTTGGATCTTAGACACGGTCGCGAGTTAGCTACTTGGCTTGTTAGTTCCTGCTCATGTTGCACGTCATTCATGACTTCAACGAACGCATGAATCAGCTGTCAGCAGTGACATATACATAGTGTTGTGTCAGATCTTTCTAAAATTAATGTTGTGTCAGAACCTTTAGTAGAAACATAGATTCGGGAAAAAAAAGTACTCCTCCATCCAATTTCATTTTATAAGAGCTCCTTTACAATAATCCCAATCCTTTCATCTTACCTCAGAAAGATTTTATGGATGGACAACATTCAGCTTTTTGAGCTGTTTGGCTCATCATCACACTGGATGGACTTATACAGGTTTGAAAAATATTCTTCATAAAATTTGGATGGAGTTGTCTAGGTTTTTCGGTTGAATGAGCACATCCATATTGTGTAAGCACCTTGTTAGTAATATGATCAATACTAATTATTTTTTTAATTTGTACTCTCTCTGGTCCAAAAAGAATGTTTAGTACAATGTTTAACATTGGGAATATAAATTACAAATAAATTTTAACTTACTAAGTTTAGAAATATGAAAATCATATGATTAGATTTGTCTTAAAAAGTACTTTCATAAAAGTATAAATATGTTAATTTTTAATAAATATTT